>JAJTUV010003821.1:0-38312 GCA_021653895.1 Mastomys natalensis | reverse complement strand
AAAAACCAGTATAGCATGAAGCTTAGTATGTAGCCCAGTTGGCCACAATTCCAAGCAATAATCTTTTGTATCTGTCACCAAACTGCTGAGATTCAAAGCACAAACACCATACCTGGTTGTTCATTACTTCAAAAAGAAAAGTATCCACAAAACCCACACATTTTAAAAAAGTAATAGGTACAACAAGAAGCAAGAGAGATTTAAGAATTTCAGTTTAAAATTCTATAACATAGAGAACTTCTTCCTTGGCAAAAAATTATCAGGCCCAAAAAATTGACATTTCAGTGCGAAAAAAAACCAAACCCCTTTGTATACTCAATTTTATATGACACTTAGTGAGCTCCTTCTCCCCTAAAAAGCCAGGCACCAAGCTAGGGCACTCAAGGCAATTAATACAGAATTCAAGACTATGCTAATAAAAATAATACATTGATTGGTAATTCACATTGCAAATGCACAAAAACATTATAAAAAATCTATAAACACGAAAAGTAAATTATTATTAAATTATAGGAAATTCAATGGTCTTTCTTAAATTGTGCCTCTGCCCAATAGGAATTTACAAGGTAAACTCTTTAAAAAATATACTCAGAATGATATCTTTTATTGATGTAAATTATGCCTTTATTGAAGCTATTTTTAAAAAAATTCATACACTCCACACTCAAAAAGTATTTGATTAAATTCAAATCACATCTTATTAAATCCTTTTCCAGTAAATATTCATTGAATATGTTTGTGCAGGATAGTTAGGATTTCAGTAATCAAAACTTAAAACTTTATTTCCAAGAGTTCATTTTAGTTGACATAAGCCTTTTTATATTTATGTAGTGGTATTAAGAGGTTCTCATGCATCTCATTCTGCCCTTGAATGTGTTAACACACAGAATGACCTTGAACCCCCACAACTGGACTAGGGTCTCAAGATGATCATCATGCCAATGTATGCATAGCTGAGGTTGAACTCAAGGTTTCTAATAAGCACTCTACTACCAACTAAACTACATCCCTACCTCCACTTTTTCTAATATATTTCTAATATATTGTGTATTTGATGTTGCAGTAAATCTCCAACCCAATAATCCCATGCAAAAACACACAATTTCATTACAATATTTATAAGCTGCATGCTATACTGGGCAGTTTTAAACCCCAAACACTACTCTGTTCCACAGCAAATGAGATCCCTTGCTCCTTGCATCTTCTCTGAGCCATGTGGTTCTGTTCCATCTTCCGTCTACCCCTCTTCCACCTATCCAATTCCTCTCTCCTTCTCTCTCTTCCCGCACTCTCTAAAAACCTCCAGCTTCACCTTTCCTTTCCACTGACAATCACAGGCTCTGACCTTTATTTGATCAGTTAAAATGGGGAAATGTTCATATAAAATCACCTGAGCATGTAATCCACTCCTTGTTGGGGCAGCCCATCTTAAGAAAGCAGAAATTAACATCAGAAAAAACAGCACAGGCAACCCCAAACATTTCCCAGTTTTTGTCAATAAAAATCTTCTTTTATTAGATATAAATTGAGCACAGGTCTTATAATTATTAAATATAAAGTATAAGATATACTTTAACACCCCAATCCAACACATTTGTCAATTAGAAAGTACCTATTATCATTCCAACTTAAAGAATTATGATTCTATACCTAGATTATGGTTAGATATTTAGCCTGTCATGCCACTGAAAACCATGTCTTTTACTCTATAACCTGTCTCTCAATGTTAAACAACTTGATTTTGATTATGAAACCTAAAACTAGTCTTTAAACCGTCAGAAACCTAGAATGACTTAAGCATTACCCTGGGTATATAGAAAGCACAAACCAAGCTTTCTTAAACTTATATAATTTTTAGAGACAGCTGACTACCTGACACTCCCAGTTCCCCAAAATGTAAAAGCATCAAATCTTTAACCTTCTTGCCCAGGACCATCTGATAGGCCTTTGCAAAGCAAATTATTAAAGACTTCCTACCCTATCTTGGTAGTCCCAACAATCAACTCTTCTATATAATGTGTTCTTTTCCTGAAAAGTATTTTGTCAGTAGATAAAATAGGCAATTTCTGGTCCCAGTGGCTATCTTGTTTACAATATGCAACCTCACCTGGAGTGAAAATGCTTAATTTCTTCTTTGAACCAAGAATGGGATGCTGTCAGGATTCATTGTCAAATGATTAAATGACATTAAATGTCATCTTTTATGCATTTTTAAAGTTTTTCTTTGTTTGGGCTATGAGGGAGTGTATCTGGGCATGATAGTGTATGACTCCTATAGACCTGCCCTTGAATCCTTCTGCTCACCAATTTATTCTTTCTTGCCTAGTACTTTGGCAGAGGAAGTCTGGAGGGGTGAGTTGGAAACTCTAGAGAAGGAAGTGTATGCTGAATAGACCATCCAGACTCTGATATCATCATGAATGCACACTCTATGAGTTTGTTCTACACCTCTAAATTTTGCAGCCCTTAGTTGGATTAAGTTAAGCTATAATTATCTTGTCTTGCTTAGGTCCATAAAGCAACAAGAAAAGTTGATACATAACACTGAAACAATTTTTATGTGGGGAAATATATGATTTATTATTTTATTTGCATGCTAATACAGTTCCTGGAAACATCTGAAGTACAAAACAAAGACTATAAAACAAGATAAAACACATTTAAAATTCACAAGAAAAGTAAAGCAAAGATAAATAAATTAGGAAAAAGATAGAGCCAAAGATAAAGTACACAAAATATATCCATCTCCCTCTGAGGTAGATCACATGCTTGGCTCTAAGCTTTTAGGAAGCAGTATAAAACAGGGAATCATAGTGAAGTTTGTTATTCACAGTACCCATAAGGCAAAAGCAAATCAGATACTCAGGAAAAGCCTGTTTGTCTTAGTATGAAGACCAGAGAGATATTACTCCTAGGGTCTTCATAAAAATGACACTGTGAAATATATTAAAGCATATCTTCAGAAAGAAGAAAAAATTACAATAAACCCAGCAATGAGTTTTATAAGTCTGTCATTTATAAAATTCCTTAGTGCAAGGTGACAGGAATATGGCTTAGTACAATTCACAGACAATGATACAGTTTAAAATGCTGTTCAATAAAGAATGTGAAAAGAACTGGTAATTAAACCTAATCCGATTTGTGTAATAATTTTGTAATTAGTTGGCACATTTAAAACATCTCTAGTGAATGCAGTAATAATTTACTCCAAGGGTATAAATGTTTCCCTCAAGCAAATCCTGTTTTCTTAATCTTTTAAGTACAAACTGAATAAGCCAAATACCAAAAAAAAAAAATTTGTATAAATGGGTATATTTTAATGTACTGTAATTGTCAGACTTTTATACCCTATAGCACAGGGAATCCATCTGGGTTTTTGAACTCTCACTGACACAACACAAATATTACATCAGCTTAATTAAGCTCAAAATTACTAATCAAAATTTCAGAAACTTATTTGCAAAAATGTTTACAGTCATCACTCAGTAAGCAAAAGCTTGGTTCATCTCTTAAAATTAGTCCCCTCTTACCTAAATGTTTGCATTCAATCCAGCCCAATGGATTAAAATACAGGCAGTACTAACCTCATAGATGCTACATTTCTGCTACATGTAGGTACCAGTGGAAAAGTTTACCCTGTAAATTGACATTTCTTAATAATTTTGCTATCTTAAAATACTTTAACTTAATACTTTAACTTAAGGAAATGCTGAATGACAAGTCATAGCTTCAGAAGCTTGAAGCAGCTGGCCACATTGCATATGCTGTCACAACAGAGTAAATTTTGTATGTTGCCACTCAGTTGACTTTCTTCATTTACACAGTCTGAGAAATAGATCACTCATACTACTGAGTCTTCCAACTTCAGTTAACACAGCACTCAAGAATTCATAGCTAGGATCTGCATGTGATATGGTGTTCATGGTGTTTGCTGTTCTGGGCCTAGGTTTAACTTATTCGGTATTATTTAATATTGCAAATCCCACAAATTTCATAATTTTATTTTTCTTAATAACTGAATCAAAATTCCACTGTGAATATGTACCACATTTTCATTACTCATAAATCAGTTGATGAACATCTAGGCTGTTCCATTTCCTGAATACTTTGAATAGCACATTATGAAGACAGATGGGGCAAGAACTTCTGTAATAAGATATAAAATCTTAAGATATACGTAGAGGACTAGGAACCTTTTGTTGCGGGAAATATTTCTTTTAAAAAAAGTATGAATTAGGAAGGCTTCCCGTGCTACTGCCACCAATTCTCTTCCCCGCCATGGTTCTGCCACCTCTGTCTCTAGCTCCCACAGTGACCAGTCACAGTATTCCCAGCTCTGGTTTGCTTGTCTCTGTAGTCGCTAGTTCCTTCACAGCCATAAACACCCTGAGATCGGCAGTCCCACCTTCCACCAATCCATTAAAATAAAATTCTAGAAGCTTATGGTTAACCAGTCAGATTTATATATTAGTAAATTCTCAATTCACAAGATGCCCACACAATAATTTCAAGGCCAATTGATAATGGTACAAGCTGTCCACCTAGAATAGACAAGTTATCCTAATTATTCTATCCTTATATTAAAACATGTCTACCGGTGGCTATTTAAAGCCATGCTGGTTCTCAATCATCCTACTTGTCGCTTTCCATCTTGTTCTCCCTTTGCTTTCTCCTGAGACGACATTATCTGCAACTCTTAGTTCTGGCTCCCTTTTCCCTCTCCAATCACAGGCCTCCTCTGCACTAATAAATTAAGTAATTGGGTAGGGAAAATTCTGCCACATATCACCCTTTCTGTTTAAATTTAAAAAAATAAAAAAAATCTCTTCTCTCAAAATAAAAATTGAGCACAACTATTTAAAATACATTTTGTAATTTCTAAGATATAATATAGACCTAATACTCAGTCCATTATTTTTGTCATTAAAATAGAACATTGTCATCTATTCTAACTAAAAGACTTATGATTCTACCTTGACTTATGTCCTGGCTTTCTTTTGTAGCCATCTGTTTGTTGTTTATTTTACTTCTTTGTATCCTAAACTATTTTAGCTTAAAATAGTTTGTAAAATTACAAATACTTTAACATATAAAATTTTCTTGAGGTAAAATTTGTGTTCTAAAGCAACTAGAATTCATTTTACAAGCCCACAAATCACCCTTTAGCATACACAATTTTTGAGATTGTAATATAATTATATATTTCCTCCTTAGCTTTTCTCCCTGCAAATCCTCCCATACACACTTCTTTGCTCTCTTTCAAATTCACATTCTCTTTTTCATTGATTTTTGTTACATGTACATACATTTAAATGGACTTCCAGAATGTGACATACTTAAATTTCATTTTTAATTAAATATTTTATTAATATGATAATTCCTCCCCTTTCAATATCAATTCATTCAGATATTCTGTGGTAAAAGATATAGATTAATGTTTTCATAAGAGGGACTCATAAAAAAAAACACAAACTATTAAATAAAATCTGACTTACAAAATTGTCTAAGATGAGAAATCATGAAATTTACAAAGTAAATAAAAAACAGAATTACCAAGGATAGTAAGAAATAAAATAGTATGTTGTACATTTCTACACTACAGTTTTCTATGAGTTTTGGTTATACAGCTCTGATTACCCTTTCAGATGATCTACCACTGTAAAATAGACTTTCATACAAAAAAAGAGAAAAGTTACTTAGTATATCATAAGCAATAAAGACACATTTTATCTATGTTTAACAGACAAAAATGAGAACTAACTTTTATTATCTATCCTGGAGAAGTACAGCCTCCTTATTCCTTGTTGTACATTTTGTTTTTTTAAGATATGATAAATAGTATATCGGTTTCTTTCATACATGGATTATCAAATTTCAGGAACTTGAGCTTTCTTGTCCAGCGACTAGTCCTAAATACTCTTTGAGATGATAAAAACAATTAATTAACTTTTAATCAAAATTTTCATTTTAATATATTATATGTCATATTCTTAATAACTTAATTGTTGTTAATATTTTGTATTAATTTCCATCAACTCTGGTTAAGCAAACATGATCTCAGTTTTTCTAATACCACTTATGTCAAGGGAAACTGTTTATGGTAGAAAGAAAACTCCAATAGAGAAAAGGGCATCTATCTATTCATCATATTTTTTACTTTGAAATTTTTATATTAACATAACATTAACAGGACTCAATTTCTTCCCTTGAGGTTTTAAAATGCTCATGCCTATGACTAACTCTGAAACTTAACTACCTTTAATTTCCTAGTTACTCTACTTCCTATAGGAATAAAATGATGAATGAAAAAAGGTATCATTTATATAGTTATTGACTGGCTAGTTGTTATTTGATATAAGCTAGGGCCATCTAAGAAGAGGAAATCTTTATTAAGAAAATGCTTTTCATTATATTTTGACTGTGGTAATTCTGTATGGGTATTTTTCTTGAGTAATGACAAACAGAAAAAGCCTAGTCCTCTGGTGCGTGGTCCTGGTATTTTATGAGAAGGCAAGATAGAAAGCCATAAGAGCAATCCAGTTATCAGTACACCTATTGCAGCTCATACTGAGATTCTCCTGAGTTTCTATATCATTATGGATGAAATAAGAACAAAACACAACAACTATAGCTTTCTCTCAATTGTTACTGTCGATGGTGTTTTACTATCAGCATGAAACTTACCAAACATTTTATTTTTACACGTAATATGCAACAGATAAATATTAGAAGCACTTCTAACACTCATTTCATTACTATTGGGATAACTAATACAATAGAGTGAACAAACTTTTGTTTCTACAGTTGTGATGTAGTTTCGATTCCTCTGAAAAATGTCAGGATTGCTTTTTATTTATAGATATCGTATTCAAATTGCCCTACCTCTCAGACACATTTAGGCAGGAAGAATACTAATCAAAGAAGTTGAAACACTTGGAGGCCTTCAAGCAGTGTGAGAAGACATTAAATGAATAATGTTCTGTTTCTCTGATTTAAGATATGAGCAAGAGACCCACCTCAATGAGTAACACAGAGACTAAGAAGTCTATGCACAAAAAATAGAACTTGTTGTCAGAGAGTAACTACAATAAACATTAATAAGTAGAAATTTTAAAATCATGGAAATGACAGAAAAATATAGAAGAGAATGGACCATAGCAATTGAGAAGAGGGTCAAAATTGGAATAGTTATGGGCCACCAAAATTATTGAATTTTGTTGATGAGTTGGTAACACCCATTGAAAACATACAGGACGGAAGGAAGAAAGGAAGGGAGGGATGGAAAGAAGAAGGAAGGAAGGCAAGTAAAAGAGTAGAGAGAAGAAAAATGAGACAAAGACAGAAAAAGAAAGGGAAAAAATTAAGATGGGGTCAAAAGTGACAGAAGAATGAATGGAAGAGAATATGAATTGGACTGCATGCATTCACCTAGAGAACATGTGGGAATGAAGTCAAGCACACTCTGAATTGAAGTCATAGATAAAATTCTGAAAATATGCCACAATAATACAGGAATGAACATACTTCAGATATCAGATTCTGTGTCCTCACTTGAAAGAAGGAATATAAAAGGTTACTATTTAAATAAAAAGAATGTGTTATGATTTAAAATGATGGTATAGTAAAAAAAAGATTAAATATTTCTAAACTATAAATATTCATCTTCATTTTCATGTTTATGTACACATATGTGTACATGTATATCTACTACAAAGCAAATGCATCCCACTAGCAGTAAACACATCTGATATCCAGACCTTGGTCTATATTATCACTTTCTATTTAAAGAAAGAGGGAGTTCATCTATGAAATGCCACTTGATTCCCAGGATTGGAACAGTATAGATTTGGTGGGATTAGGAAAAATGTCTTATAAATTAAGAAAACATTAAATAACACAAAATCATGAAAGCGTATAACTGGGACACAGAAGCAGCTAGGGGTTGTCAATAACCAAATGCAAAATGATGAAAATGGTAAAAAAATGTCAGTGAAGTCATGAAATACAAACCATTAAAAATGAGTAGTCTTTAGACGTCACCAATAATAAATAAATACATAAAAAACAATGGGAGAGGAAACTCGCCTATAGTTGAATGCTAAAGATCAACTAGTAAACTGGAGAAAGTGCTGGAGCTAGAAACTCATTTCACACCAGTATGGCAATGGTTAATCAAGAATCATCGATGATACTACACCTGGGGAAATTTTTCTTAGAACATTTTCAGGATAGTTCCATGATCTTAAAATGATTTCTCAGTGTTGTGTTGAAAACTTATGTTAAAGAAACTAAAATAAGAAGGCTTTAGGTTGGGTATGGGAAAACAGATGCTTTGATTAGAGGGAAGACAGAACTCTCAGATAATAAAATGAGAAACCCAGTTTTGTTCAGTTACAGTGGGCTCACAGGTAGTCTCTTCTCCTCCCAAGAACACAAGAATAGAAGCCATTATTGATCTTTCACACATTTTTCATCTAATTGGAACAGATTATAGTATGGGTAAAGATGACATCTCAAAAGCCTACACTTTTTCCAGGAAATAGGTCATCTGGGACTGTCCTACACAAGAAGTTAGATATGAGGAAATCAAGATACACCTTCATAGATAAATGTTACCCTTGCATAGCCAGTAATTCTTGGGGCCCATGGCAAATTACCAGCTATTCACATAGCATAGGAACCAAGAAGTACATGGTTTAATGTGTGGCTAACTAACTCAATCAAGGTATATATATATATATATATCTAACAAACCAAGCCAAATCAAGGTCATTAGATGAACAAAACATGATAAGCTCCTGATTGTGCCTGGGGACATGTGCAAAAAGAATACACCTTCATTGCTTCAACCCATAAGATGCCAAAAAGCCAACCAATATCAATAAAAGTACCTCAGTCTTGGTTCAGTTTCTGATCTTCTCTATCTATCTATCTATCTATCTATCTATCTATCTATCTATCTATCTATCCACTTTCCGAGCTAGACACAAAATTGAGGATTCCCTTTCTCAGTGAGATTTCCCTTTCTCTGACTAACCTTACTTACAGTATGTCTTAGAGCAGAGATACCTGACATTATTTGAAGAATAACACTGTGCAGACCTCTCTGCAAGCAATGCATGTCTCAGCACACAAATCCTGCTCTAACTTTCCACCCATTTGATAATTAGGTACTATGTAATGACAAATCAACCCTTTCCACCCATACCCCTAAGAACCTTATATACCCTACCCTTGGAACAGTAAAGTAGCTGTCATACTGAAGCTGACTTGAGGAAGTTTTTCCATCATACTTATGGAAGTTTGAATCTTGCTCACCACTTCTGCTCTTTCCACCCTCATGGGCTGCTGACCAATAACCACTAAAGAAAGGGAGAGCCATAAATAGTGTAATAAAAAACAAAGACTAAAAATATTCTTCCGGTTGAAAGAAACTAAAGTAAAATATACAATGACTAAGTATAATCTCTAACCATTGATTATATTATGTACTAGAGAAGAAAGACATCATAAAGCTTAAGAGAATGTAAATAGAGTCTCTGACAAAGTTGAGCTAAGCCTGATAAATGTAAATTTATAGCATTAATCCATACTGTGGCTATATACAAGAATATCACTTATAGTCTAAGAAAATATATGCTAAACTATTTGGGGTTTAGTATCATGGTGCATTTATGTTTTTAAAAATATCAAGAAAGAAACAAAGAAAGTAAAAATTATAAGCCAATGGAATACAATATTTTAAAATGACTCAAATTCATTTAAAGAATATATGTGCATATTGCCTTCTAAACTTGTCTTGTAAGATTTGTTAGCTAAATTTCTTACAAATATTTCATAAACAAAAATGAATTTACTTTTTTGGGGCATAGGCCCCAACTTGGCGATTTATGGTTATTGGAAAGAAGTGTCTTGTTCCAAAGTGGTATAAACATTATGAGTTGCCATTTACTTCAGTAAATAACCTCCCTTCCATACTTAGGCTAGAAACTCAATTAATATCAGTGGGCTATACAAAGCAATAGAAGACATGAAACCAGCAGGAGAAGATGCTGAGAAGGAACCACGAAGACAAAGGAGAAGAGAAAGGAGGTGATCATAACTAAAAGTAATTATATAAATGCATAAATCTATAAAACAAAAGTGAAAACCTTGGAATTCAAGCAGTTTTTAGCTCTTGCTTTTGAAGAGGCACCACAAATGTGGCAGTGTGTCTGTCAAAAAAAAACATCCAACCCCAAGTCAGCTGAGTAGCTTAGAAAGCAATAGAGGAAACATCCAGTGCTGAATTGAGCTCTAGATCTAGGCTTTGGAAGGTTTGAATTACCTGGGGAAATGGATTTTCAAACTTAGATGTATATATTGGCTTGAAATCCGATCCTTTGTAGTCCATTGGAAGACCATGAAGATATGATAGAAGCACAGTGTGGTTGTGTCACTGTAGTTGTCAGTGATCATATGAACCTTACCATCTGATCTGCCCTTCCAATGCTTAACTGTGTAGTTGACTCCTGAACTGGAGAAATGACCATCGTCTCCAACCATCTTCCACTGTTTTGAAGGATCTACTCAACCAACCACACACACACACACACACACACACAACACACACACACCATGTGAATTACTTTGGTGCTGTTTGAATTTTGATGCTAATTCTCCTTCCTCAAGAGGGTCTACCCTACTAGGAGTGGAACACATGAAATGGGAGATATTTAGAATGTGGAGCTTGGTCCAGACTGTTCCCAGGCAGCTGCTCCAGCTCCAGGTATCTAGAAACACTGGCCCTGGCATCTACGAGATGCCAGCATGGTGGCTGGCTCTACCAGTTCACCATGTTACCCCACAAAGCTTGGCTGAGCCTCAGACAATATCCACCCTCCTCGTGGTACCTGGTAGAATGAAGACTCTTAATGCTTAAAGATTATCCAATAGATTTATATATTTGGAAAGGCTCAATTAACAAGATGCCCACATAATTAGAATAGTTACCAAACATCTAACCTTTAGATTTTAATTGTTACTATTCATCCTCCTCTATGCTTGCTAGTCTCTCCTTTCTCCTCCCTTTCTCTCCTTCTCTCCTTCCAACTCCTCACTCCACCTACATTTTATACAGCCCAATCACTGAGCTTTATTGCAAATGTAGCAAGGGAAATATCCTGCTATAAACACATACTCAGGTGATTTCATGTGAACCTTCTCCCTATTTTAACTGGTCAAATAAAGGCTAGAGCCTGTGATTGGGCAGTGAAAGTGAAAGGTAGGGCAGAGGTTTTTGAAAGGGAGAGAGAGGAAGGGAGAAGAGGAGACGAGGAGACTGAGGAGAGAGAGGAAGACAGAGGAATAGGATGTAGAAGAAAGGTGGAGAAGAACCACATGGCCTGGAGCAGCCATAAGTAGTAAGGGATCTAATAGGTAGGGAATAGAATAGTGTAGTGGTATATCTGCCATCTAGGCATGCAGCTTGTGAATATTATAACTAAGTTGTGTGTTCTTTGCACAGGCTTTTCGAGTTGGATATTTACTGCAACACACACACACACACACAGAGAGGAGAGAGAGAGAGAGAGAGAGAGAGAGAGAGAGAGAGAGAGAGAGAGGAGAGAGAGAGAGAAAGAGAGAGAAAGAGAGAGAGAGAGAGAGCTATCATTAATACACAACAAATATGAACTAATTTCTACCCCTTTCCCTTAGGCTATGAGTACCAATGAGTACCATATCTCACATGTAACTCTTTTAGGTCACTGTGTGTAGTGACTAATAGCAGTAACTTTGAAATCAGAATGTGATTTTTAATCTCAGTTCTACTGTATAGGATCTGATGAAAAGCAAGGCAAGTTAGTTAAATAATTCACTATCAGTTGGTTGCCTCCTCTATTAAATAAAAGTGATTTTACTGATGTCTCCTAAGTAGGATTACTTTGAAGGCATATAATACCTTTTCCTGTGAAAACCTATGGTAAAAATGGGATATTACACACACACACACACACACACACACACACACACACACATTGGCTATTAGCCAATGACACTTTCTACTGAATACCTCATTCCTTATCAATGTCCTTCTACATCATAATGTTAGGTACCCACTTTGTGGAAGAATACAAGATAATTTTAAGAATTAGCTTTTATTCTATATATTCCCATGGTATAGTAATGAGATAAGACATAACTGATTATAATACATGACATTACTTCCATAGGATATTATACACCTTTTTTTTTTTTTAAGTAAAGTGAACAGCACTTGAAGTTGGTGATTTTGAAGTTGTTAATTTTTTCTGTAGGAAATTTGTATGAGGTAAAAGTTCTGAAGAGGACACTAGGGGATAAGGAAAGGAGGAAATTTCAAACTAAAGAAACACAACGAAGTCCAGTTCAATCATCAGAAAATCGATTTTCTTTCTTCTCATACCCTGTCTCCCAGTGGCATCACTCAACCATTCAGAAACTTGGCAGCATATGTGCAAATCCTAATTAACTCAGTCCTGTCACTTTTTCTTCTTTTTATAATATCAGGTTTTTCTCTTATAGATCTGAAATTACAAACAAGTGTCACAATGTCTAAAAGGTATACAAATTCAAGACCAAGAGAAATTTGTTAATTTGGATTTTCCAGTTTATGTTGTAAAGTTCATCCATTACACAATTCATTACACAATTCATTTTAAGTGAAGTTGAATTTACATAGAAAATATTGTATTTTAATTTTAGTTTCACTATTCTATATAATGTATTTCAGTCTCCAAAAACTCCTGTGGGTCTAAAGAGTGCCTTACTCACTTTGTGATATATACCTTTCTCACTACTTAAAGTAATTGGATTTTATTTTTAAAATATGACTTTGAAGTGAATCTCCTGTCCCTATGGATAATTTTTATTTTATGTTAATCAATTCATGAAATGTTTCATTTCTCCTACAATGGACTTTATAGTAAAAAATATATCACATTTTTCTAAAGTTTTTCCAAGGTAATTGACATTTGTCTGGCCAGCTCCTACAATAGGAATACAGATTGCTACGTGTCCTCTAGAAAAAACGGAGCAGCTTCCCTGCTGATGTCTCTACGTTGTCCCAAATTACCCCACAGCTTAGAGGCTAAGTCAGCAATGTGCAAGATTCTTTATGTTCTGAGGATGACAGGTTTATATGGAGAATGTTTGTTTAACACGGTTTATAAATGTGTGACTGAGTAAAGCTGTGGGGAGATTCACCCAGGGCCCTTATTCCTGTGTCTGCAGTGTGGGTGGGAAGGCGAACATCTGGAGGTTGGCAGAAAGACCTATCTTTCTCACTTCATTTTCCCACCTGCCTCTTGGCTCTCTCCATTTCTCCTTGCAGACTTATCTTCTTTCTCTTCCCATCCCCCCTTCTTCTTCTTCTTTTTTTTTTTTTTATTGGAACTTTTATTTACATTTCAGGTGTTTTCCCCTTACCCCCTTACCCCCCCTCCCTCCCAGGAACTCCCTATCCCTTCCTCCCTCCTCCTGCCTCTATAATGGTGTACCCACACCCACCCTCCCCAGAACCTCACCTCCCCACCCTCGAATACCACCCCCCACGATGTCCAGCCTTCATGGGACCAAGAATCTCTTCTCCCACTTATATATAGCTCCCTTGCATATATAGCTGGAGCCATGGGTCCCTCCCTAAGTGCTCCCAGGCTGGTAGTTTAGACCCTGGGGGCTCTGGTTGGTTGGTATTGTTGCTCTCCTCATGGGGTCCCATACCCTTTCTACTCCTTCAGTCTTCACTCTATCTTCTCTGTTGGGAACCCCATGATCAGTTTAATGGTTAGCTGTGAGCATCCGCCTCTGAATATGTCAGACTCTTGCAGCCCTCTAAGGAGACAGTTATGTTAGGCTCCTGTCAGCATGCACCTCCTGACACCCACGTCAGCATCTACCTTTGGTGACTGCACATGAGATGGATACCCAGGTGGAATGGTCTGCAGACGGCCCCTCCTTCAGTTTCTGTCCTGCACTTTGTATCCATATTTGCTCCCTTGAGTATTTTGTTACTTCTTCTAAGAGGGACTATAGCCCCCCCACACACTTGGTCTTCATTCTTCATGAGCTTTATGTGGTCTGTGAGTTGAATCTTGGGTAATTCAAGCTTCTGAGCTAAAGTCCAATAATGAGTGAGTGAATACCATGTATGTTCTTTTGTGATTGGGTTACCTCACTCAAGATGATATTTTCTAGTTCCATCCATTTATATAAGAATTTATCGAATTCATTGTTTTTAATAGCTGAGTAATATTCCATTGTGTAAACGTACCACATTTTTTGTATCCATTCCTCTGTTGAAGGACATCTGGGTTCTTTCCAGTTTCTGGCTATTATAAATAAAGCTGCTATGAACATAGTGGAGCATATGTCCTTGTTATGTGTTAGAGTATCTTCTGGGTATATGCCCAGGAGTGGTATAGCTGGGTCCTCAGGTAGTGATATGTCCAATTTTCTGAGGAACCTCCAGACTGTTTTCCATAGTGGTTGCACCAATAATGGAGGAGTGTTCCTCTTTCTCCACATCCTTCTTAAACCTCCTGTGTTTTCCCCGTATCATTGGTTTGGGCTTTCTCTCAACTCTCGAAGACTGAGGATTAGTTTCTAATAAGGTGACGGACTTCTAAGAAAACATTGCCAAATGGAAGTTGCAAGCCTTAGAAATATTGGAATATGCCTCTCTTGGATTCTTCTGGTTAAGATCATAACAAAGGTCAAGAAAAACCCCACTATGCTTCTCACTGTTCAGTGAGCAGTTAAGAGGAATCTGTGGTTAGTTCTCATTATTTTATTAACTTATTGGTTAAACAATGGAATACCATCAGATTTGTTTGAGCTTTTTCCCCTTTCCCTTATAGTGAATTTAAAAGAGACCAAGGTAAGGATAAAATCTATTCTCAAAATATGCTATTAGGTACTTAACTAGTTGATAAATTTTAAAGAGTAATGAAGAGAAAAATACATAATTCATGTAAAACATCACTTATTATTTTCTTTCTTTGGGTGGTGTGTGTGTGTGTTTGTGTGTGACTTTGTGTATGTGACTTTGTGTGTGTGACTGTGTGTGTGTGTGTGTGTGAGAGAGAGAGAGAAAGAGAGAGAGAGAGAGAGAGAGAGAGAGAGGAGAGAGAGAGAGAGAGAGAGAGAGAGAGAAAACTGCATATGTATGTTTGTGTTTTGTGTTTTAAATTAAAAAAGGGGAGATGGCACAGTATGTAGTGATACTTGTGCAAGCCTGAAGATGTAAGTTCAGATACTCAAAACCCAAGTAAAAGCTTGACACAGAAGCACAGTGTCAGTTATCGCAGCATGCTGTAATGGAGAAATAGAAAACGAAAAATCTGTAGGAGCTCAAAGGCCAATTAATCTGACTTACACATGGGGAGAAGAAATACTTTCTCAAAGCAAAGTATAAATGTAAGGACTGATCCTAAATGTTGTCCTCTGACATCCGTGTGTGTGCTGTGTCACAAAACACCCACACACATACACACAAGCAATAACACACACATAAAGATAAACACACAGAGAGATGCACAGAAAGACAACACACCGCACACACGCAACATACACACACAAACACACACACACACACACACACACACACAAAGAAAAGAAAGAAAGGAGAAAGAAAAAATTAAAAGAATGGTATTTTAATCCAGTGTTTTGAAGTAATTGTCATGTATATACCCTAAGGGTAAATACTAGCCATGAACACAGAGTATCAGAAAGCTGGAATGTGCACTTTTAAGTATGTCTAGTATTATCCAAAGATATAAGACAGCCAAATAGCACTGCTTTATGTTCAATTCTTAGCAAAGCTGGAAAATCATCACAGTAATACAATAGAAAGAGATAGGCATTAAGTTAGGATAAACATTTTCAGTGACAAAATAAAGCTGTCATTCAGATCTATGATAAGAAATGTTCTAGTCAAGATTGCAAAGGGGTTAATTTTTATTTTATTTTATTTGTTTTTCTTTCATATATTACATCCTGACTAGTTTCCCATCCCTGTCCCTCCCTCCCCGGCACCTCCTCCAACACCCACACCTCACTACAACTCTCTCCTCCTCTCAGTAAAGAGTAGGCCTTCCAAAGACATCAGCCAAATGCAGTATACCAACTACAAAAAGACATCACAACAAACTAGACAAGGCAACCCAGTAGGAGGAAAGGAATCCCACAAGTAGGACAAAGAGTCAGGGACAGCCCTAGCTCCAATGATTTACACTAGAACAATCTTTCTTTGTTGTAAAGAGACACCATGACCACAGCAACTCGTATAAAGTACATTTAATTGGAGCTTGCTTCCAGATACAGAGGTTCAGTCTATCATCATTATGGCAAAAAAGCATGGCAGTGTCTAGGCAGGCATAGTGCTGGAGCTGAGAGTGGGAGTTCTGCCTCTTGTTGTGAAGGCAGCTAGGAGAAGACTGACTTCCAGGAAGGTCTCAAAACCCACTCCCACAGTGACACACTTCCTCCAGCAAGGCTAACCTATTCCAACAAAGTCATACCTCCTAATAGTGCCACTCAGTGGGCCATCTGTATTCAAACCACCACACCAAACTGCTCAGGCATAAATATACAGAGAGGACTTAGGTGAGACCTCTGTTGGCTCCCTGATCTCTTCAAGTTCCCATAAGTCCCTGTCAGTTGTTTCTAAGGCCTTGTTCTCTTGATGTGTCCCTGACCCCTGTGATTCTATCTATCCTTCCCTCCCCTCCTCCACAAGAATCTCAAAGTTCAGCCTAGTGTTTGACTTTGGTACTCTCCATCTGCTCCCATCAATTGCTTGATGAAGTCTCAAGCAGTTGTTAGACCTAGGTAATCATTTATTAACTCTAACTATCCCCCATGATTGTTAATAGTTTGCAATAATAACCATATTATTATAGACCACAAATTTATTCCTAAACATTTTGGGATAGGCTTTTCTGTGCAACTCTACACAGCACAGAATGCAGCCAGGTAGTGCTAGTCAAGCTGGTGGTAAGACTGGGCTCTGGGGACAATATGGTTTCAATCATTTGCTTATTCCATGAATGTCCTCCCCTTTTGTGAACTCTAAGGAACTTCCCAGGATGCTTTTGAGTAGGAGAAGCTTTTTACCTTAAGAGTGTAGAGTTTTAAGATGTAAGAAAGGCAGCTCTCAATATTGTCACATTTGGGAAGGACACTGGCACATTCCAATTTCTGAAATACTCTCCTAGTGACAGAGGTCCCAGGAAGGGTACTCACTAATTCATACGTAAATAATTTGTTTATATTTAATCTGCTACAGTTCTAAAGCTAATTCTAGTCATCGGCTTGTGTGAATCACAGAGAAGACTCATCGATGTAAATTAGAATCAATGATAGATCAATCTACAGATACCATTATTTATAACATATTAAAAAGTAGAATTAAGAATAAGAAAATGTTCCCTGTTTGTAGTCTGGTAATTATAGGCCCTAGGGATGGTGGAGGAGGAACTGTTGTTGTTACTTTTGCTAAATGGTGATGTCGTTAAACTCCCTTCTGATTATTTATTTTTATATCAATAGATCTGTACGGCTGTCAGCCTTGATGTGATATGTATTTCTACAGTGAACACTAGTCAGTGCAGATTTATAATCAAAGCACAGAGAACAAGTGTGAGCACTAAGGCCTAAATGGAACTTCTATACTACCTTCTCCTCCAAGCCTCAGGGAACACCAAGGAGGACAGGGTGGAAAGAATATTAGAACAGTAGGATGGAAAGGTATGCTTTGAAATGCTCCCTTCTGGGCATAACATTACCATTGCACTTGCATATTCACAGCAGATATGGATATTCAAATGTACTTGAGAAAAAATTAAACTAGTCAAAATTCTACCATAGGAGTGGAAGTCTGGTCACAAAGCCTAGCCCCAACTGAGGAGCAATTAACAGCTGATGGCTACTGGGGGAAGAAGAATCAATTTGCACTGAGCATGTCATCACTGGTGGGTTACTATGCTCAAATAGATGGCTAAAAAAACATTTATCATTTCCATCTGGGCAATACCAAATGTACTCAGTGGGATAGCTTAAACAAAGAAGACATAAAGTTGGGAGGAGAACATGTTGAAGGATGTACAAAGGGAGTTGGAGAGAGGACATGAACATCATCAACATAAATTGTATACTTTTATAGAAGTCTCATAGAATAAATATAAATGTTACAAATCTTTTAATGTGAAAAAGGACAGAACGAAACTCTTCTAAAAATTGAAGAGGGGACTGAAGAGAAGGTTTAATTGTTAAGAGTACTTGCTGTAATCACGTTTCAGGAGATCTAATACCCTCTTCTGACTTTCATGAGGGCAAGACAACATACATGATACACATACATACACATAGGCTAACCAGAACAGATAAAATGGATACTCTTGTAGAGACAATGCTCTCAGGGACTCCATCTAGATTAGGCAAGGATAGCCTCCACTTTTGATAGAATTTAAAGCTTTGTTTAAGAGATAGATTCATAGATACATAGATGATAGATGATGATGATGATGAAGATAGATAGATAGATAGATAGATAGATAGATAGATAGATAGATAGATAGATGGCAGACCAATAGTCTGATGGATGGAGAGCTAGACCCAGATGACAGTGTAGTCCTGTGATTCGTATAACTCCTGTTACTTGCTGAGACTTAGTAGCTAGAATGCAATATTTTTACACACCTCTTAGGATATAGTTCACTATGTAAAGAGGGTACTTTCCGAGAAATTTTATCATCAAATACGGAACACATTTAGACTAATCTTAGTTTAAGAAGTCCATAAGGTATTGTTTTAAAACCTGTGATTTTTTTAATTATAATATAATTACACCATTTCTCCCTTTCTTTTTTTCCCTCTAACCTCTATCATGTGCCCTGCCTTGTTCTCTCTAAAATTCATGGCTTCTTCTTTTCATTTGGTGTTGTTACATACATAAATAACATTATAGAGACTGAAAAGGTTGTATTTATGTATTTAGGGATATATACAGTGACCCCCTTTTTAAAAAGTAATCTATCAGTGTCTAGTGGCCTTGTCTAATGTTGATGCCGCACGAAACTGTTATGTTCAGCAGCAATAAACGAATTCCTAATCCAGGGTAGCTCCAATTGTCAGAAGGTACTTATCTCTTCCACAACCTAATCATACTGCACATAGGAATTTTTATTTCTATGTCTTTTATATCCAATTTATCTTTAAAAAAATCCGACTCTTAGCACTTCAGTCCAGTTTTCACCATGACATCCTTTGTGCTACATACTGTTTAATCAGTTGCTTGTGTTCCCTCAGACAAGACTACAATGCACATCTTTCAATGTTGGCGAAGAATCATAATCAAAAAGAGTGATATACTCATATGAAAATAATTTTATTTCTTGTTCTAAAAACATGAACACACACGGTTAAACAGCTTTAGTTACCACAATAAATTGTTTCTGGAAACAAATCCCAAGAATCCTAGATCTGAACTCAAAAATCAGCTCAGGTGCTAATGAATGGTAAGATGGTAAGATGTCACTTGGCGCTGTAGCGCGCTCATTCTAGAGTCAGACTACATTTCCCACAATCCATAGGAGCCGATATGGCGCCCGGTAATGATTTGAACTACAAAACCCACAATCCTCAGAGTCCGCCCGTTTACTGCGTTCAGGAAGTCCGTGCTGCAGTTCCCATCTTCCCTTTCGGTCTTCGCGCGCTGGATAGCAAGGTCGTGAAGAAAGGAGAGTGAGGTAGTACGGCCATTTCTTCCGCCGTCCGTCTCTGCGTCCTTCGCAGAACTTCCAGCAGCGGCATGTTGGGCCAGAGCATCCGGAGGTTCACCACCTCCGTGGTCCGTCGCAGCCACTACGAGGAGGGTCCGGGGAAGGTGAGTGAGTGAGGCCCGGCTGCTGAGGGCCAGGGTGACGCTCGGCTCATCTCGGCCGGCCTAGAGCGTGTGGAGAGGGAAATGGCTAGCCAGGAGCTCGGGAGACACGCAGGCCCCTCAGTCCCCATCCCTGGGAAGGCTGGGAAGCACAGCTCCTCACCGCTGCCTCAACGTCGCCTGTCAGCCACCTCCGCAGAGCGAGGCCTGGAAGGCTGGGTTGGAGCTGGGCGGCGTCGGACAGGAGTGAAGGTCATTGGAAACAAGCAGAGGGCTTGTGACTGTGGAGTAACCCTTAACCCGCAAACTACATTAAAAGCGGCGACCCTCGGTTAGGCCAGGTTTAGCCCCAAGTGTAAGTAAACAGAATAGTTAGTAGTAACTGCCCGGGATTGGTAGGTGAGGCCTGGTAAAAGGAAGAGGGAGGATGTGGAATAGTTACCTAGGAAAAGCGAAACTGTACTGGGATTGATACACTGCGGTGTACTGGTGGAGAATTTCTAATAACAACGAACCAGAATGTTGTGTTTGTTTCTAAAGTTACTACTTTGAAGGGTGTTTTCAAATACTAAAACCGCAAGACTCTTACACTTATGGGGCTCACTGGTGTTCAGAAAACCTGGGTTTTATTTAAAATGTTCTGTCGAATACACCCGATTAAAAAATACGCGATTGCCCCCGACCCTTTTAGTAAAGTAAGTTCAGATGCTTTGAACGATTGTTTTTTGCTGCGTTTTCTGTTTCCCAACAGAATTTGCCATTTTCGGTGGAAAACAAATGGCGGTTACTGGCTATGATGACTGTGTACTTTGGATCTGGATTTGCTGCTCCTTTCTTTATAGTAAGGCACCAGCTACTTAAAAAATAAGGATATTTAATTCATCCCTTTATCAGGTAATTAGTAAGTTTCTAATTTTCCCGAAACAGTAGTTTTTGTTCTGTACCTTATACATTCTCCCATAATATACAAGTAGATAGTTGTCTGCTGATTCCTGAAGGTAAGTGTAAATATGATATTGGTGGAGGCAATTTGGGAAACTCATAAAATAAGTTTTGATCAATAAAGGTCAGTGTTTAACAAGTACCCCTTTACCCCAATAATCTAAACATATTGTGCAACACACCTGTAAGATAAGTAATATTAAAACCCCATTGAAGACACAAAGTTAAATTAATTGACGTTCCATAGCTAGTAGCACTATTGTAGGGTTCCTACATGGGGTAATCTTGTTCTGTGTATCACATTTCATAAATCAGTCTTGTGTCTTCAACTGAAATAACTGAATCTTGAGACAAAATTGCACTAGCTATATCTAACCTTTGACATTACCAAATGGCATTGACATCTACAAAGTTGATGGGGAAGAAACCCTCAAGTATTCAGTGTTCTTTTCATTGCTACCAATCCTAGTTATCTATTCTATGGTATTAGTAAGTTAATCATAGACATGTTGCATAGTGGTAGCCTAGATCACTTCATATACAAATGGGTTTATTTAGCATAATTCATCCAGAAGTTTGGTACATGTGATGAAGCAAATCAGTATGAATAAAATGATACTGTAAACGCTTTCTGATGTATCAGATTGATAGATGATGTGAAATTGGTGTAACTTGTAAAGTCAGGCTTCTAATGCCATTAATTTTGTTTTTATTTTGCAGAATGAAGAAAGTTTAAGAGATATGATCTGAAAATTGGATTAAACTCTTGAACTCTTATACTAGAAAAAATTGTAAATAAACTAATGACATAAATATTTAATGCCTCTTCTCTGAAATAAGGAATTGATACTAAAGTTATTATAATAAACTTTTGGTTTATTAATAACTGTATGGGGGTTGGAGTGATGGGTCACAGTATAACATACTTAACAGGGCAAACATAAGCTCTGGTTTTGTATACTTGAGTACTCTGATCAAAAGCTGGTAAGCATAGTAGTATGCCCTTAATCCCAGCACCCAAAAGGCATAGAATCCCTCCCTAATCAAGCTGGTTAGCTAAGCTAACGAGAATTAACAGTGAACTTTGGATTCAACAAAAGATCTTGCTTTAATGGGCAATAGAGGAAGATACCTATGGACTTCTATATTCATGCTCACACATGTCGTCCCAAATGAGAATGCATATGCATAAAAACATAATTGCATATGATTTAGACTTTATTGTAATTTTAAATTACTGGATTTCATTTAACTTGTTTCTTAAATAAGGAACATGTAGATAACAATTTGAATATACAGACTCATCCTAATTTAAAGGAATTTAAAAGTAGCCTTTGGAGATAGTTGGTTTTTCAATGATTAATCATTTGAAGAACTAGAACAAGTTCTAGTGAATTGGATACTTTGACTATTTTCTTAATAGATTTATAACCTAAAATTAAAGATTTTGTGTCTGATAGTACTGCTAACCTAAGTATTGCTTAGAACAGGCGTAGAATAATTCCAAGGTAATATAGCAGCATATAGGACAAATAATTTTTTAGGAGTATCCTAGATGGGAGGTAAGAGAGGTCTCATTAGTAATTCTGTCATTGAATAGTAGCTGTTAGTAGTGAAACATTACTTAGCACTTGAAATACAATAGTGGACTTTCTAGGACTATCTTATTGGTAGGGAAAGGTAGCTACTGAATATTCTAGACACTAGTTTCACTCTTGGAATACCACCAGTGGTAGATAAATAGAAAAAAAAAAAAAAAAGGGTTTTGATGAAAGGGTGTTTTCACTGTTTTTGAACCATAATTGTATTTAAAACAAAAACAATAGGTATGTAAAAGTAGATTACTGCATTCTTAAAATGACTGTGGACACTTGGTGAATCTAAAATATTGAATATGCCTAGAGGACAATTTGCAGGAAAGAATTCGTACTTGAAAGGATTCAGTTAAAGCCTATAGCTGATGCGATACAGCTTAATGCATAGTACAATCACTGTTTAACCTCTGAAGTGTGTACATTATAACATTTACAGTTATATTTGAAAAAAATAAACCTAAACCTGCCAAAGGGGGAGGGGGTCGGGCATACTCAGTAACTTAGCATTATTAATTTCACATAGGCTTGTGGTTAGTATAATTGCTACTAAAAAATGCTTTTAATATAAAATTAAGTTGACTTCAGAAAAAACATATTTCCCTACAAACAAGCAAACATACCTTTTGCAATATTTCTCAGACTGCACAGCACAGGTATTTAGCTGGGCAGGTAGTCAGGAAGAATAGAAGGAATGTGGGTTTGGTATAAAGGCATGCATGGCTGGAAAATAAAGACCAAACTCAGCAAGGGGCTCTTCCTCACATTTCTTAAAAAATATGAGTATCAAAACTACTTGCTTGTGATAATCGATGAAAAAATGTGTGGGCTGGCAGATGATTATTGGGCTTAGCATGCAAGCATGAGATTCCCTGGATCCATTCAAAGCTACATGGAGGCTCCTGCCTATAAAAAAAAAGCTGAGGGAAGAATGCTGGCCAGAGAATAGATCCTTCAAACTAATGGATCCCTCAAGTCAGCCTACCATGTATCTTTGAATTCAAGTTCAGACATGTCTCAAGGTCTTGAGACCTGCATTCATCCATACATAAGAATGAAAACATGTCTAGGATCTGGTATAGAAGATTGAAATGGGAGTTGTGCAAGAGGTATTTCCAACAGTTGCCTGAGCTATAGTTCATACTGTGAAATAAGCCTTACCATGTCTTAAGGGGATGTGGTGTACTTTCATATACTCTGATCCTCTTGAAGGTAAAAATCCAGTATGAACAATGGCGAATAGTCACATCCTGAAATTACTTTTCAGCCTCATACTAGTACCTTAGCTCAGGGTTTCTATACCACTGTCATGTCTTCGTTTAGTTCAGATATCTTTAGTTTGTTGAGGCTTTCCATAATTCAAAACAGCACATTAAGTCTCAAACTCTTATCAATGGTTTTATAATTAACCATGTAATCATATTTCAATGGGCAGGTTTTCCATACAAATTTGTCATCTTTTGAGATCGAAGAGGCTCTTTATTCATGTATTTTATCTATAATCTAGTAAGTGGTGAATGAACATCTTTGAACATGAGAATCAGAACCAAAAGTGATATTCCATTAAAAGACAAATTCACAGCTTGTGTGTTTCAGTGTACTGTAAGTAATTCCCCAAAACTGAACTCCGGTCTCCCAAATATGAATATGGTGAAATAATTCAAATGTGGGAACACAAAGGTAGGATTTGTGTAATGTAACTCAGGAGTGCACAGTCTATTCCATTTCACTTAATTTTCTTTGCCCAAACTTCACTGATTATGGAAAAATATTGATTTATCTTCTGGCAGACAAAAGATAGGGATTTATATTAGTCTAAGAAAAAACGAATCTAGAGCTTAAGAGACTGGAGCATCACTAAGGTTCTCTGACTAGCCAGCCCAACCAAAAAACATGGTAGAGTTCTCTCAAAGGAATGAGCCAGGGTACAATAGACGAGGACACCAAATGTCCTCTGACTTTTGTGTATGTATCCACACTGTATACAAAATCTTAAGATGAGTCCCTTAGTTATGCCTATAAGTGGAATTCCTATGATTTCAGCTGTCACCACATCAAAATCTTAAAATTTTGATATATTAGCAAATCATCTTATAATTTGTATACAAAAAGGAAGAAAAAGCTGCAATGTATATGTTAAAGTGAAGGATTTTTAGAATAAGACAAAGCTGATCTTGGATAGACTTGAGTTCATATTTAAATATGGGCATAAGCAACCTGATCGTTACCTGACTTACACGACCATAAGACTTGATAAATATGGGAGAAGCAAACTCTTGTTTTGGCAAAGGAAAAAATGAGAACAGAAGTGGTATTTGAACACAGGCTGTTGAAAGGTAATGAACTATTCAACTTCCTGGTTCAGGGATTAAGTCCCCACCAGCTGAGGTCCCTGAGAGACAGTAGTGAGTAGAGCTCTTCATTAAATACATGGAGGGAGGAAAAAACAGATTGTTTTAAGTCTATGGGGTTTCTTTAAAAAGATCAGCTTTTCAACATCTCTAATTCTGAAACACAGAATGTGGCAAATAGATCCCCAAGGCCATTTTCAATTTAAAGTGTATTATTACATCGAAGGAAGCAGAACAGACTAAATCAGAGATAGGAAAAATCTCTTAAACATTCCCTCTGTGTGAATAGGACTCAGATCAAGATAAATAGCCTTGGGTTTCCAAAGTGTGTTTTGTTTCAGATGCAGCTATTAGGATTAGCTACTCTTTCATTTTGATAGACCCTATTCACTTATTGAACCCCTTTGTTTAAATTAGAAATATAAGTTCCCTTTTCCTTATGACAGCATCATACCAGAGTACACTGGCTTTCTAATCCTGTGATTTTGGTATATTAGCAAACAATGGTATTTGGCTTTCCTAAGTAGTTGCTTTAACTGAATTTTCTGTTATTCCTTCAAAAATTCATGTCCATCCCCAATTTTCTCTGCTCCAGTGAAAATTATTCAAGGTTTTAACAGAATTCTGTATACTTCAGTATAAGTTTTGTGTGCCTTCTTTGCTGGAGTTAAAATGTACTACCATAATAAATATTGCATTTTCAACAAATACATTTAGATAAATAGTGTTAAGGACAAATAATAAGTTCAGTAAAACTTCTAAGTAGATATGATCTCATACTCATTCCTTGATTTCCAGAAAAAAAGCCACATATTGCTAATTCTCTCAGATTCACATCTTAACCCTAACTTGTTTTGCTTACCGTATCCCACTCATGTCCATAGCTGCTTTATTTATAATAACCAGAGTTTGGCATTAACCTAGATGTCCATCAATATATGAGTAGATAATGACAATATGAAACATCTATACAACAGAATAGTCTTCAGGCATTGGGAAAATTAAATTATATAATTTTCAGGGAAATGGAAAGAACCACAAATAAGTCTAGTAAAAAAGACTAATATTGCATGTTTTGTTTTATATGTAAATGGTAGCTTTTAAGCTTTTAGATATATGTGTTTGAATACCTGTAATCACAGGGACTAGAAGGAAGGAGGGTAACTTTCAAGGAAGGGAAATAGAATATAATTATAAAGAGATAAATAGGAAACTGGAATAGGATTAAATGAGGGAATAGGGGACAGATTAAGGGAGAATGGGAGGGACAACTAACACTAAAGCCCTTTTGAAAATCCACATGTAAACCCAGTATTGTAGACTCTACACATGTATAAAAGAATTTAGGTGGAATTCATATAATGGAGAGATGACACCCCAACTATATATTATAGTGTGAGGAATGGGTTATATTTTGTTGAGTTGTTGAAAAAAGGGGTCCTGTAGAATGTCCTGCCCCAAACAACACAGACTATTGCCCATAGTATTGGTTAACTTCCACAACATGATGGTAAGGCCCTATTACTGAGGACAAAACTTACTTTATTGCAAAATAAAGAGTAGTTGAATGAGTATCCTACTAGAAGTTTCACCTCTACTGCCATAATTTCATGGTGCTAGAAGGTATTTTGTATGCTACCAAAGAAGAAGAAGCATCAGTCTTACACACCTTTGAACCCTGGAATTTGCAACAGAGACATGCATGCAAGATATACTGTTGCAATAATGGCATGAATGTTACAAGAGTCACTAACCACTTTATAAAATTGTATTTAAGAGGAGTTCCTTTAAGTGGAACCCACACCTAATACTGCAAATGTGGCCAAGAATCTGAAATTAAATGAAACATTTGTAACTATAGCAGAAGAAAGCATTCCTTGATTTAAAAATTCAACAACTAAAAGCATGAGTAGAGAAGGGATTTTTTTTTTCCAAACAGAAAAAGGAAATGCAATAATCTCTGCAATTACAAGTTGGGTAAGGGTAGATTTTCCTGATGCTAAAAGATCTGAGGGAATGGAGAGGAAAAGGAAAAAAAGTAAACATTCATAGGCAGTGACCTTAAACATAAGCACAGACCAGTATATTAGAAAGCCAGATGCAGAACATTACCTCACTCCAGGAAGTTCCTCATGTGTCTTCTCAGAAAAGTCTTTTCTCTCACAACACTGGTATGCTTATTTCAGCATGGATTGACTTAATCTATTCCAGAAATTAGTTGGTATATAATTTTTATAGAGAGAATTTTCATAGAATAAGGGCTGGAGAAACACCTAGTAGGAAAATTGCTTGCTATACAAGATTGAGGACAGGAGTCCAGATCCTTAAAATACATGCAAAACCAGGAAGACATTGCTGCCAGTAACACTAAAACTCAAGAGGCAGAGACAGTATTCCAAGGACAATCTGGATAATGAGACCTAGAATCTAAGACCACTGGATTCAGTGGGAGTTCTGCTTCAATAAATAAAGTGCAAAGAAATTGAGGAAGATACCCTACTTTAATTGTGGGCTTACACATCCACCTAAATACACACATACAAACATGTATACATGTGCACTCACACTATTAATATGCAAAATGTCTCAGCACAAAGATGCTTTGTTTTGAGTATTAAATAACATCAGGAAATTTGAACATACATATGACATCTAACATTATCAAAGCATTTCCAGAGATAATCTTATAGCAGAGGCTACAACTGATGAACAATCAAAGTTTAGGGAGTGTAGGGCAAAGGAGTGAACAACTTCAGATAGATAAAGGATAAAAGCTCAGAAATATCTTGGGTTGTATACAGAAAAAAGGCAAAGAGAATGAAAAAGAATGTTGTATTATTAAAGCAAATATACCAAGTATGTAAACTTTTTCCACAAATAGCAAGAGCTTAATAAGTGTTTCCTAAGTAAATTGAAAAGAATAATACTCCATAGAAGATGAATACTGAAAATATTTAAATAGAATTTCAGAGAACCTGAAGAGGCTGTTGGCTTAACTGAGTACTCTGAGACCAGTAAATATGTTTGTGACAATATGGGGAGCAAATTGTTGATGTGACAACTTACGGTCTAAGGTAAACCTGTGTAGTAAACCTATGAGAAACAATGGCCAGGATAATGTTATCTTAGAATTAGAATATGAGGTCTCTTACTTCAGATTTCTATTGCTGTGATGAAAAATCATGACCAAAAAGCTACTTTGCAGAGAGATTATTTGTTTTACATTTCGATATTTGTGGTTATAATCAAAAGAAGTCAGGACAGAAACTCTAATGGGACAGGAATCTGCATGTACGGGGGACGGTGTGTGGGGGTACACCAACGTGGAGGCAGGAGGATGGGGGAAGGGATAGTGAGTTCCTGGGAGGGAGGGGGGGAAATGGGGGTAAGGAGAGAATATCTGAAATGTAAAAAAATTTCCAATAAAAAAAAATAAATATAAAAAAAAAAAAAAAGAATCTAGGGCCCAGCCGCCCAGGGATGGCACCATCCACAATGGGATTGGCCCTCTACCACAAGGCATTAATTAAGAAAATTCCTTACAGGCCTACCCTACAACCCAATCTTATGGAAGCTTTCTGTGTAATTGATTTCCCCTTTTCCAGATGATTTTAGCTTGCGTCAAGTTAAAATACAACTATCTAACACATGAGGATTTAATAGGGATAACACACTGAAGAATAAAAGGTTAAATATCCAGTATAAAAGTTATTTGTAAACAAGAAACAGGAAAATCATGCTTCTGTTGCTCCAATTGGCCTGCTAAAGCAATGAACTTTTTGGATCTGTGTAACTATAATGTTCTTTAACAATTCTCTTGCATTGAGTACATGTGATAAATTAAATTTTTTTTAAAAAGTCTGGATCTTTAAATTTTAATACAGATAAGTTAAAGAGAGTAGAAAACTCTGAGAGACCAGTGTGTGGGAAAAATGTTCTGGCTTCTCTGTCTCCATAGTTAATTTCATTCTAGCTTTAAAATCAAAGTGCCTCTATGCAATAAAATCCATGGAAAAGTCTTTTGATGTCTTGAATACTTAGCACTTTCTCTGGCATTATAAAATAACTTTATAGGGCAGTTAATCAAGTGACAGTAAGAGGCATACTCTACAGAGAGCTCATTTTAATATTTAATACAACGAATACTGAGCTCCAGAGTTGAAGGCAGTCTCATTTGCATATGTACATAGGATGTCAGTACTCCATCAAAGCAGTTAAGTATCTGTCAAATCGTGGCATGCCCTGCTGAATCAAGGAACTGACAAAAGACAGATCCATTCCTTCAATATCTATTCAACTTTCATGTTTACAGTTCTGTAGCAGTCTCTGGGAGGAAGCACTAAAGGAAGCAGAATGATATTTCCTATCTCTCAAGAGAGCACAAACCTGAGGTAAACACAGATGCTTCCACATACCACATGAATACAAATGAAAGTACTGTGATGCTGGGGAAAGGGCTCGAGAAGCATAAGGAAAACATGACTGAGATAGTGTATCTCAGACAATGTTTGGAATGTTTAGATATTAAGCTATTAGATATTTGGGAAAGGGAGTATAGAACATATATTTACATTATGTTAAATATATAGACACACCTAAGTATATGTAGGGGAATACAGATATGAATTACACAGTTGTATTTACATGAACTTTCTTGAACTTTTTTCATTAATACTTAAGTTAAACATTTTATGTATATTCCAGTTAGTTTAAAACAATGTGGAGAAACATGATTATCTAGGGGTATAAATTAAATTGGGAGCATTAAGCTGTTAGGTTCCAGTTATTATGATAACAACATATTTCATCTAGTTTTAAAGTAATGATAGCCCAATAAATCAAATTATTAGGACACTTGATTGTTATAAGACTTTGTACTTCAATATCTCCCCAATTATCTCAGATTAATAAAAGGCTGAACAGCTAGGGGTCCCAGGGGGAAGAACCAGGGAGAAGGGGTTCACCTCCATGAGGTAGGTGAGCGTGCAAGAGAAAATGCCACAAGATGGAGGAGGAGTAGGAGCAGGAGGAGGAGCAGAAGGAAGAGGAGGAGGAGGAGAGGAGGAGGAGGAGGAGGAGGAGGAGGAGGAGAGGAGGAGGAGGAGGAGGAGGTAGCCATGAGGTCAGGAATGAGGAGGAGTTGCTAAGGGATTTTTTCATGAAGACAGTCAGTAACAGCAAAGCAAGCCAACAAGCCAGTGACAAAACAAGTAACTCAGGGCATGTGACTGGGAAATAGCTAGGTAGCATAGAGGGTTAGGAATATCTGCTTAGTTATTGTGCTTAAAGCTTGTTAAATAAATCTACAAGTCTCTGTCTCAATTACTTGGGCATTAAACATGTTAGAAAAAAAACCTACCACTTTTAAACTTCATCCCATACATATGCCTTCAATGAATGCTTTTTAAGAGATTGAAGCATACATTTATGTATATATTCATATACACACACACACACACACACATATATATTATATATTCACACACATTCATAAACACATGTATAGCACAATTATTTCTTTTTATTTTATCGAAATAGAATCTCAGAGTCTTGCTATATAGTTCAGACTGTCCTCAAATTTACAATTGTCCTTTGTCTGCCTGCTAATTGCTGTGATTATGAACATGCATGCACTGTCTCACCGACCTTATCATAATCAAGTGAATGAGTAAGAAACTCAATGGAATTGTGAGTGAGACTCTTCTAGAGAAAGGAGACCATGTTCTGAACCTGTGATGATTGTTACATACTTAGGATGTCACAGAAGCAGACCAGTGGACCATTTCAGGTAGTGTTTCCTAAGGATCAATAGCAACAAGATTAGAACTTGGAATAAGAAATGATAGAAAACTACAGGTTAAAACTCTTACTTTTGTCATTGTTGTTGGGTAATAGTGATACAGAATCATAACTTTCAATTCAAAGATAATATTTTCTTTCTGTAACCAAACACATGTAATAATCATAATTTAGAAACAGATTACCCAAACACCATGCTCCAAAGACAACACATTCATGAAGTTTTTAATGTAAAAGCACAAAGAAAGTAATAAATAAGGCCACTTTTCTAATTCATGGATAACATCAGGTAACTGGGTAATTACATAGTGGGGGAGTCTCTGTCCTCAGAGACTGTCTGATGGCATTCTTGGCCTGCAGTTGGTGGAAGCTAGGGAGTCAGTTAATCAGTTTTGTAGAATGTTTAATGTAGATGTGACTCCTCTACCCCAGGAACTGCAGTTTACAAATTAAAATCACATAACAGTACTTTATAAATGAGGATAACAGTATGCTGGTATTTGTACAACAGTATGTATTCACCCTAGAATGACAACTTTCTGGAGATATTAAATGTAATAAATACCACAAAATAAAACTGAACTATGAAGAAGAATTTTGATATTAATTTTAATATATTTGGTTTTATATATAAAATATATTTAAGAGTTATGATATATTCTTCACATAATGCAGGATATTAATATTTTTATATCATTCAATTAACTATGTTGTTCTTGTGTTAACTGAGGTGGTTATTGCAGTCTTTTAATGTATATTTTGCCACTGAGTTTCCTTCACTCATTTCTTCTTGTGTATGTTTTATGTTTGTATGTGTCTGCGTGCCTGTGTGTGTGTGTGTGTGTGTGGTGTGTGTGTGTGTGTGTGCATGCCCTTACTTGTATGTATGAGTGTATGTTTTCAAAGTTAGATCTCTTCAGAATGTTCCCATAGCAGTAGGTTCTACAAAGGATTACATAAAATATGTTTATTTGAATTTTAAATATGTCTATGTATCAGACCACTAGGTAGCAAAGAAAGCAAAATATTACTGGGCTCTATAGTGTATAACACATTTTAATCTTTTAATACAAATAGTTATATTTTATCACTTCATGTTTCACCCCTTCATCAAGTAAGAATAGGCAAGTAAAGAATAATGGCATTTTACAAAAAGCAAATTTAGGTGGAATAGTGTTCTATAGGGGTTAGATTGGCACTGGCCATCACAACACTGTGTTTTGATTCATTGATTTTCTTCAGTGTTTCATCTGTTGCAAAGAATACTTTTCTTGATGAGTGTCAAGGACTACACTTGTCTGTGGAAAGAAGGACAAATATTTTTAGAAATTAGGCTGGTTTAGTAAATTATTGGTTATGGATTCTCTTCCATGGAGAACATTGTAAAAGAGGTGTCCTAAAGATTGTGAAAGCCAAAAGGAGTTTGCTATGAGATTATGTCTTATAAAAGTATTAAAAGCTAAACATATAAAGCCTCACCACATGACTGCACAAATGTGAGCTGAACAATGAACAGCTAACTACATGTGTATAAGCCCATGAGGCCTAGGCCTCAAAGAACTATAGGCAATTGAGGAAAGTGGAAGTAGGAGAGGTGCTTCTCCCCAGAGAAGAGCATACCAACTGGTTGACCACTGCCAAGTGGTCAACCCTAAAATCATATATAAAAGTCATGCTATATAGCCGGGCAGTGGTGGTGCATGCCTTTAATCCCAGCACTTGGGAGGCAGAGACAGGCAGATTTCTTAGCTCAAGGCCAGCCTGGTCTACAGAGTGAGTTCCAGGACAGCCAGGGCTACACAGAGAAACCCTTGAAAAACTTAAAAAAAAAAAAAAAAAAAAAAAAAGTCATGATACAGACTGAGCAGTTCTGTATGTATTTAGAAGTAACCATTAATGAAAAAAATAGTATTTATATTTGAAAGTGAGCAGGGAGGCACATATAGGAGAGTTTAGAAGAAGGAACAGAAAGGAAGAAATGTTAACATTATATTATAATTCTCCAAATATTTTTATTTATTCTTCTCTCAAACATCCACTCCTCCCTGCACCTCCTCCCACCCTGCCCCACCTTTTGTCGCTCCAGATTCAATGCTTCTCCATTCCCCTTCAGAAAAGAGCAGGCCTCTCAGGGATATCAACTAAACACAGAATAACAAGATGCAGTGAGGCCAAGCACAAACCCTCATCTCAAGGATGGACAAGGCAAACCAGTAGGAGGAAAGTGTCCAAGAGCAGAAGCCAGAGAGGTTGAAGATACCAGGAAAGCATGGCCCACAGAATCTACTAATCTAGGGTTCAAAGGGCCTCACAGAAAACAAGCAGCAATCATGGCGGCTGCGTGTGTCTGTGCTAGACCCTCTGGATTTATGTTGTGGTTGTTTAGCTCGGGGTTTGGGGATGACTTCTAACACTGGGTGTGAGAACATTGCTGACTTTTTGCAAAAATATATTTTTTTTAAATTTTAGAAATATTTTGACAAGCATACAAAATTCAGCAGACTCAGTTCTCTTTCTTTGTTGAGTTAAAATCCTAAGATTTATGAAGGATGGATAATTACAACAAAATCAATTGTATATTGTATAACAACCACAGCATTAGCATGCTATATGAGAGAATCTGCTGGAAAATGATAATGGTTAAGTTATGGTTCACTAGATTGTAACTTTAAATTGAACAGTTAATATGAACCTTCTACTGGCTGGTTTTGTGTGTCAACTTGACACAAGCTGGAGTTATCACAGAGAAAGAAGCCTCCCTTGAGGAAATGTCTCCATGAGATCCAGCTGTAAGGCATTTTCTCAATTAGTGATCAAGGGTGGGAGGGCCACTGTGGGTGGTGCCATCCATGGACTGGTAGTCCTGGTTCTATAAGAAAGCAAGCTGAGCAAGGTAGGAGAAGCAAGTCAGTAAGTAACATCCCTCCATGGCCTCTGCATCAGCTCCTGCTTCCTGGCCTTCTTGACCTCCAGTCCTGACTTCCTTTGGTGATGAACAGCAATGTGGAAAGTGTAAGTTGAATAAATCCTTTCCTCCCCAACTTGTTTCTTGGATATGATGCTTTGTGCGGAAATAGAAAACCTTACTAAGACAGACCTGGAGGAGTTAATATACTGTAAAATCTAGAGCTATTCATGGGAAGAGTGTTCCTAAGGCAAGAGATTGCCTATCTGGCTCAAGGAACTACCATAACAACAAGAGCCTACCTAATATGACAGAGATCATTAGGCGCTGAGTCTAGGGGCTGGGTCAAGTACAGTCTTACAAGTCTTTGTTGTTACCTTGATTCTTAATGAGAGGGAGAGTCAGCAAAGCTTTTAGAGTAAAGGAGATACACAGTCTGACTTAAATGTCAGAGGGCTCACTGTGTATTACATTAAGAATAAAGACAACAAGAAACAAGATTGGAAGTCTTACAGACACATATTGCAGTATTCAAAAGAGGCATAATGAAAACCTTGAACAAATGTGAGCAGAGTTTATATTCATCAGGCTTAGTCAATTCAGAGAAATAGAGCAAAAGAGAGAAATAGAGATATCAATTAGTGTAGAATTTGGTGTCTGTGTATGACCATGGATGGCGAGTTGCTCAAGATCTGCAATCAGGATCATGCTGAAGACCAAGGGGAGCTGATGGTTACTAACTGGCTGCATGTCAGTTAAAGGCAAAAAAGGACCAAAAACAGTCAGAGAGTAAGAAGTCTTTTTTCCTTAAGCTTTTATTATATTTGGATTCTGAACATATTAGATGGACCCTTCCACTCTCGGGATGGAATCTGGTTCAGTGTCCTGATTTGAATATTAATGCCATTGCTTTGTACCTAATTTTTCCAAATTGAAACACTTCTTCCTAGAGCAATGAAGACTTGTAATGTGCTGGGATCTGGAAGATCATCAGATTTCCAAGATTCATGTGGTCCCTTACTAAGGTTATAAACCATTGAATAATTGCCGGGAATTCAGTCTTGGAGCCCTGCAGTTTAGTGATAGAGTACCTGAGATAAAGCTTTCACCAGAATCACCCACAGGGGTGAATTTTTCAGCAATGTGGTTGCTTTTCAGTCACTGGTACTATAAGCAACCATAATAAAATTGTTGGTTCATCAAGCTAAATATTGGAGAAATCATTTCTTTGGTCTTTTCCCAGTATGCTGCGTGATTGCCTATAGGTTCATATATTTGAATATTTGGTCACCAGTTGGTGGGACTGCTTGGGAAGAATTGGAAAATGTGACCTTCTTAGAGGAAGTATATTATCAATGCAGGCTTTGGGATTTCAAAAGGCTCATCCCATTCTCAGTATGCCTCTTTGGTTGTAAGTTAAGATGTGAGCTCTATTCTGTTCCTTTGCTCCTCCATCATGGACTCTAACCATCTGATACCATAAGCTAAACCATATACCTTCTTTAATTAGTTGTTAAGGTCATAGTATTTTATCATATCAAAAGAAAAGTAACTATTTTAACCCTTTATGAGTTGAATATATTTTCCAGGAAAAGTCACACAATCATCAATGTGACCACAAAATGCCCTCCCTGAGAAATATTGATGTATCTAAGCATTACGTAGCCAAATCAAGGCAGTTCTTAAAATTAACCACTAGGTGTTCTGAATGCTTTGTTAATAGGATTTCCTGACAAGGATTTCCTAGAAAATTAGCTATTAAGAGAAGCTAAGAAGAGAAAAATAACCTAAATATTTTTATTTTCATTTTGCTTATACAAGAAAAAGAGACAAAAAGCAGGGACATAATGTGTCCAGGCATTCCTAAGGATGCACATCTTCTAAACACATAGGATATTTCAACTCCAGCCTGGCTTCTGACATGGAATCTCTTAGTCACTACACTGGTGGGGAAGAAGACTGGAGAATCAACATTCTGCTCCAGAATAAGTATTTATTTTGCAAATAACTTTTCTATTTGTGCAAACATTCAACTCTTTCTCATTTGCTTGATTTTACTTCTAAATTGTATAAATTGGCTTTCTATTTAGTTTTCAACATATCACTCTAACATTTGAATGCTTACCAAGGACAAAATAAATATTCTTATTTTGAGGCAAACCTACTAATAATATAATTATAAGGAAAAAAAAGCCATCAAAAAAGATCTGTCAGAAGACTTAAGAAGCAAAAAGCTTCTTATTTATGTTTGATTCTTTGATATGTAAATTATCCTGTACTTATCATCCACAAGCATATTGTTTACATGTCAATTAAATCTACAATGCCTGCAAATCCCCTAATTATATCACTATTGAGAGCTAGAAAATTGCAACTAGTCATGCTTCAGATAGTCTTTCACAGATGTCAAAGTAAATTACAGGTGAAGAAAAACAAACAACTTGTGAAGTACCACAGGGATACATTAAATCTATGCAACATATACAGTCTTCTTTTATTTCCCTCATTTTGTGAGGATACATATTTTACAGAAGAAGAGATTTTCTCTCTATTATTTTTATTGGCAAATTTATTCTGGAGTATTAAACACACACTCCTATGGTCCTCTGTTGATGAGCTGAATACAAGAAGAAAAGAATAATGCATAGATAGAGGTCATCTCATCTCATGTGCTATGATGTGCCCTATTGACTGATGGAGAAAGATTCAGTATGTACCATCCAAGAGAGATTTATATTCATAAAACCTGAGTTCCTTAAGAAAGCCCTAGGTCCCCTTTAAAACTGGGATAATCTTTGTACCTAGAAAGACTTCACAGCTGCTGTTTTGATATCCATTTAATTTCAGTTAGTAAAATTAAACACACTCACACTTTGAAAGCTTTTGCTTAGCTCCTAAAAGAGAAAACTGTCAAATTTAGTTTATTGTTTTTGATGCCAATTCTAATTTATCAAGTCAGTCTGAGTAACAACAGCTGGAATTCATCTCTAGAGAAGCATACCATGAAGCTATCTGCTCAAGCCAGGCTTGGGGAAGTGTTTATTATGCTATTGAACATTCAAGCCAGGTCAAAAATTGCCACAGTCTTGTATGTTAAGAGAGTCAGCTTCTTTTACAGACAATATTTTGTCTGAAATGATAGAAATTCCTTTTCTTCACCACAAGAACACCTGTGAGCATCACTTACATCTAAATACTGTACCAGCTTGTTAGATATATTCAGAACGATATAGATTCTTTGGAAAACAAACCCCTCCAAATTATTGTCACTGACTTAGACAATACAAACCTTAGTATAATACTGCTGTTTTTCTTACATTTAAGCTCCAAAATGCTAGTTTTAGAATGGCACATACAGTGAAACAATAGCCCCTGCTATCCTGAAGCAGATATACTAGGAAGGTCATGTGGATCGTCGATGATGAGAAAAATATTCAGAGACCCAACTGTTTTCACTCCACATGTTAAAATCTTCTGAGATCAGCTTCTCACATTGGAAGCAAACATAACTACCTTGATCTGTTGCAGTAATTATTTAAATATGGCCGCCGGTCAAGCTAAGCTGTGGCAACTCTGCCTAGCTCAGCCGCCATGTTCCATGGCCAGAGGCCACATGCACATAGCAGCTAGAAACAGCCAGCCAGGAACACCAGCCTGCCACCCATGAGATGCCAGCATGGGAGATAGCTCTTCCAATCTTCCATGCTGTCTCCACAAGGCTGGGCATTGCCCAGACCATCCTGCCATCCACGCGGGCCTGGTAGAAAAATAGAGATTCTAATGCTTAAATATTAATCAAAGGCTTTGTATATTTAGTAATGCTCAATAACAATATGCCCATACAATTAGAGTTGTTTCCCTATTAGCTAACCTAAATATAAGTTGTTACCCGCGACTGCTTTCCATACCTGTGTGGTTCTCCATCCTCCTACATCTCTGCCCTCGCTAGCTCCTCCTCTTCTTTTTCCTCTTCCTCTCTTACTCCTCTCGCCTTAGCTCCTTCTACATTGATCTAACTGCAAATCTCTTTTAAATTAAAGGATTTATACATTGAGAGTTTCATACAGTATATTTTATTATATTCTTTCCATTTCCAACTCCTACTAGATCCTGCAGCCCATCCTACTACCCACCAAACTTAATGTTTTCCCTTAAACGTTAAGTTAATGTTTTGTAAAAAGTTACAAAAGAAAAACAGCACTAAAATACAGAGTCTTATTTATGTTTGAAAACTACTCCTGATCATGGAATCTGTCTCAGAGTATGGTCAGTATAATCTGTGTTTATTGCATTGAAGAAACTGATTTTTACCTCTCCAAACAGCTACCATTTGTGAATAGCTTCTTGGCTATGGATGAGACTTTGTATCCACTTTTCCCCTTCATGCTGGGATGGAGTTTGTTTGTTTGTTTGTTTGTTCTGGCTTGAGTTTACTTGCAGGTCTTAAGAATTCTGTCACAGTCATGATGAGTTCATATTTATATCTTTTGTGTCTCCTCACTCTTCCATTAAGGTAAAGTACGTATCTGTTTTATCTGTTTTTCTGAATTTAATTGCAGTCTCTTAAAAGGACATCAAGGCAGAATTTTATAGATAAGTTTTATCTGATGTAATAAGTTCATAAAACTCTGACAATTTAATTTCAAATGGAGTCTCATATTTTGTTTGTAATTGGAATGTGTAAGTAGTCTGTCCTCTGTGTTTGCATCTGTATGTGTAAATTTCTGAGAAGGTTGTAATTGTATACCTAAGAACATAAATTGTAGTGCACACAAATGTACAATATCCATTTTAAAATTTATAATAATTTTTTGAAATAAAGG
>JAJTUV010003820.1:0-42319 GCA_021653895.1 Mastomys natalensis | reverse complement strand
TTGAATAAAGATAAACTTGTAAAAACAGTCCTCATAATTTCAGGAAAATCACTATACTTCTCAATTGATCATTGTATTTTCCAAATAGAAATAAACCCCAGTTACCATACTGAAAGAGGAAAGATAATAATTCTGTTGCTTGCTTTTCAAAGTTTTCATACCCACTGTAATGTTTTTCAAACAATGTTTTCTATTGTCTATATTTGATTACATTACCAAAATAATCTAATTTGACTCAGAAAATTCTACATTATTGTTCTTCAACCAAATGACATTACAACTGATGAGAAGATGGTAGTTTACTGATATTAATAATGGAGAGTTGTTTTATATCATATAATTAACTAAAAGGAGAGAAGATATCTTTCCAAGACTTTTACCATGAAGGGATGTTGGATTTTGTCAAATGCTTTCTCAGCATCTAATGAGATGATCATGTGGTTTTTTTCTTTGAGTTTGTTTATATAGTGGATTACATTGATGGATTTCCGAATATTGAACCATCCCTGCATTCCTGGGATAAAGCCCACTTGATCATGATGAATGATTGTTTTGATGTGTTCTTGGATTCGGTTTGCTAGAATTTTATTGAGTATTTTTGCATCAATATTCATAAGAGAGATTGGTCTGAAGTTCTCTTTCTTTGTTGGGTCTTTGTGAGGTTTAGGTATGAGTGTGATTGTAGCTTCATAGAACGAATTGGGTAGTGTTCCTTCCGTTTCTATTTTGTGGAATAGTTTGAAGAGAATTGGTATTAGGTCTTCCTTGAAGGTCTGATAGAATTCTCCACTAAAACCATCTGGTCCTGGGCTTTTTTTGGTGGGGAGACTTTTAATGACTGCTGCTATTTCTTTAGGGGTTATGGGACTGTTTAGATGGTTTATTTACTCCTCATTTAACTTTGGTACCTGGTATCTGTCTAGAAAACTGTCCATTTCATCCAGATTTTCCACTTTTGTTGAGTATAGGCCTTTGTAGTAGGATCTGATGATTTTTTGAATTTCCTCAGTTTCTGTTGTTATGTCTCCCTTTTCAGATCTGATTTTATTAATTTGGGTACTGTCTCTGTGCCCTCTGGTTAATCTGGCTAAGGGTTTATCGATCTTGTTGATTTTCTCAAAAAAACAACTCTTGGTTTTGTTGATATTTTGTATAGTTCTTTCTGTTTCTACTTGGTTGATTTCAGCCCTGAGTTTGATTATTTCCTGACGCCTACTCCTCTTGGGTGTATTTGCTTCTTTTTGTTCTAGAGCTTTCAGGTGTGCTGTCAAGTTGTTAATGTGTGCTCTCTCCAATTTCTTTTTGTAGGCATTTAGAGCTATGAGTTTTCCTCTTAGCACTGCTTTCATGGAGTCCCACAAGTTCTGGTATGATGTTTCCTCATTTTCATTAAATTCTAGAAAGTCTTTAATTTCTTTCTGTATTGATCTTGGAAAGATCAGGAATTCAAGGCCTGGAATAGAGTTGAAGACCCAGAAATGAACCCACAGAACTATGGTCATTTAATCTTTGACAAAGGAGCTAAAATCATCCAGTGGAACAAGGACAGCATTTTCAACAAATGGTGCTGGTTCAACTGGAGGACAACATGCAGAAGAATGCAAATCAATCCTTTCCTATCTCCTCGTACAAAGCTCAAGTCCAAGTGGATAAAGGACCTTCACATAAAACCAGACACACTGAAACTAATAGAAGAGAAAGTGGGGAAGACCCTCGAATACCTAGGCACAGGGGAAAAGTTCCTGAATAGAACACCAATGGCTTATGCTCTAAGATCAAGAATTGACAAATGGGACTTCATAAAATTGCAAAGTTTCTGTAAGGCAAAGGACACTGTCAATAGGACAAAACGGCAACCAACAGATTGGGAAAAGATCTTTACCAATCCCACATCCGATAGAGGACTAATATCCAATATATACAAAGAACTCAAGAAATTAGACTCTAGACAACCAAATAACCCTATTAAAAAATGGAGTAAGGAGCTAAACAAAGAATTCTCAATTGAGGAAATCCCAATGGCCGAGAAGCACCTAAAGAAATGTTCAGCATCCTTGGTCATCAGGGAAATGCAAATCAAAACAACCCTGAGATTCCACTTCACATCAGTCAGAATGGCTAAAATAAAAAACTCAGGTGATAGCAGATGCTGGCGAGGATGTGGAGAAAGAGGAACACTCCTCCATTGTTGGTGGGATTGCAAGATGGTGCAACCACTATGGAAAACAGTCTGGCGGTTCCTCAGAAAATTGGACATATCACTACCTGAGGACCCAGCTATACCACTCCTGGGTATATATCCAGAAGATGCTCTAACACATAACAAGGAAATATGCTCCACTATGTTTATAGCAGCTTTATTTATAATAGCCAGAAACTGGAAAGAACCCAGATGCCCTTCAACAGAGGAATGGATACAAATTGTGGTACATTTATACAATGGAATATTACTCAGCTATTAAAAACAATGAATTTGATAAATTCATATATAAATGGATGGAACTAGAAAATATCATCCTGAGTGAAGTAACCCAATCACAAAGAACATACATGGTATTCACTCACTGATTACTGGATTTTAGCCCAGAAGCCTGAAGTACCCAAGACTCAACTCACAGACCACAAAAAGCTCATGAAGAATGAGGACCAAGTAGGGGGGCTTCAGTCCTTCTTAGAAGGAGTAACAAAATACTCAAGGGTGCAAATATGGAGACACAGTGCAGGACAGAAACTGAAGGAGGGACCGTCTACAGACCATTCCACCTGGAAATCCATCCTATGTGCAGTCACCAAAGGCAGAGGTTGATGTGGATGTCAGGATGTACATGCTGACAGGAGCCTGGTATCGCTGTCTCCTTAGAGGTCTGCAAGAGTCTGACATACTCAGAGGCAGATGCTCACAGCTAACCATTAAACTGAGCATGGAGTTCCAATGGAGAAGATAGAGTGAAGGCTGAAGGAGTTGAGAGGATTCGCGACACCATGAGGAAAGCAACAATCCCAACCAACCGAGCCCCAGAGTCTAAGCCACCAGCTGGGAGTGCTTAGGGAGGGACTCAAGGCTCCAGCTATATAGGCAAGGGAGCTATATATAAGTGGGAGAAGAGATCCTTGGACCCATGAAGGCTGGACGTCGTGGGGGGGGTGATACTCGAGGGTGGGAGGTGAGGTACAGGGAGGGTGGGTGGGGGTACACCAACGTGGAGGCAGGAAGAGGGGGGAAGGGATAGTGAGTTCCTGGGAGGGAGGGGGGGAAATGGGGTAAGGAGAGAACATCTGAAATGTAAAAAATAAAAAATTTTTCAATAAAAAAAAAGAAAAGATGTGCAATATAAAAAAAAAAAGGAGAGAAGATATATTTATAAAATAAAATCTACAAAACTGAACAAAGAAACAAGATCTGTGTTTGCCCCCTTTCCAAGGTGTAGAACTTTAACAGCAAAAAGAAAGTAACAAAATGTTCAATTATTTATATTTTAGAGACAATCTATTTAGCTTTTTAATTAGCCAATATCCAGATTGATTTGACCTATGACAAATGTAACCTTCTTTAGGACTGTCTACTTATCAGGGAATTTATATAGAAGACAGATTCTCTTTTTCTTGGAAAACATTTTTTTTTTTTACTGTAGCTCCTCATCTATGGGTGACATTCTGTGTAACTTTTCCCTGTCCAGACAATAGCTATTTTTAAAAAATTTGCTTTGATGGAAGTGAGATGATTATACTCTTACCTCATGTGCATCTTGTAGAGTTCATTGAGTAAGTGAATGAGGACAGCTTAGAAAATTTTTTTGAACATTTTAAGCATTTGTGGCAAATCTGAACTTTAGGCTGTTTGGTTTTGTTCTGACAGAATGCTTGTGATCAGGTAATTTTGACCAAAATGAGTACATTTATTCATAGTTCTGGGGAATAGAGATCTAAGAGTATGATGACAGCTTTGAAGGAGCTTCATTTTATGTCAGAAAGAGGAAAGGCAAGTGGACACATGTGAATGAGACAAAACCTTAGAGAGATAAACCTCATTTATACAGGACTGTGTTTTCTTAGTAACTACTCCACTCCTGTGAGAGTAAGAAATCATTTATTTCCCTGAAGATTAGCCTAATTCTGAGAACTTGGTTAACCCCTACAGGAGAGAGCCAGACCTCATAAGACAACCACAAGGGTTACTTAAATAGTCACCTTTAAATAGTTTTCAATTGGGAATCAAATATCTTACATGTGTTTCAGAAAACTGACCCAAATTTCAAATCATAATTGGGGGAGAGTGGAATTACAGGAATTGACCATCTAGCAACTACCATTCTACTTTGTATTATAGCGTCCTAGAAGGGACCACATGAAAATTTTGTATCATACTATTCTCATGGGTATTCATGTTCTCTTTTTTTTCTTGGTACTTCTTATTGAATCACAAGAATCACTTCTTACTGAATCACTTTGATGGCATCTAATTTATTTGTTTTATTTTCCCTGTTTGTGGCCTAGGTGTAATAGTAAGAAACATTGCTTAATTCACAGTCATATGGGATTCAGCATTAATATTTTGACCAAGAGATGAATTCCATGGTGACATTTTATTTATCTGGTATCTAATGCAAGATGTTTTCTGAATGTTATGGCTGTCCTCTTATGTAATTTGCTAGCTCTACTATCCCATTTTATTACCATGTTAGAGTTATTTCACTTTTGTTTTGTGACTCCTTTTCTTTATCTGCATGCATTTAATCATAAATTGATTGTAATGGCATCGTGGTCTCTATGTTAATGGTACTTAATAATATATTTCATCTTAAATCTCCTTCCTGGCCTATAAGGACCACAATAGCCTAGTCTAGCATTGCACATATAATAGTAAGGCCAAATTAAACTGATATCCTTGCCAATTCAATCATCTCTTTCTATTGGACAGCGTTCCATTTCAATTGATAGAAATGCTATTTATCAGTCACTGTTTCAAAAATACATAAAATAATTCTTTCAACTAATAAATAATGGTAACATTTTGCAGGATCAAAATTGTAGCAGTGAGTGAGGGTTGATGTAAAAACTGTAAAATGATAGGTAATTATCTATCTATCTATCTATCTATCTATCTGTCTGTCTGTCTATCAATCATCTATTTATCGATGTATCTATCTACTTTCTATCTCTCTATCTATCATCTGTCATCTATATATTATCTCTGTGTCTATTATTTATATATCATCTATCTATATCTATCTATCTATCTATCTATCTATCTATCTATCTATCTATCTATCAAATTGACCAAATACCTGATAGAAATAATTGAAAGCAGGGAATGTTCATCGTACCTCACAATTTCAGAATGTTTAATCCTGTGTGGTGGACCTCATGTACTTGGACAGAGCATTATGGCAGTGAGACTCAGTGGCAGAACTCCTCTTCAAGCCTTAACAATGAGAAAGGAGACAAGAGGGGACTGAGATTAGGTATAATGCTCCTCACATTCTTTTTCTATCTTCACCTAAATATTCCAACATAGCAGCACCAAACACACAAAATGGGAACTTCTTAGAGACATTTTATATTTAAACCATAGCATTTTCTTTAAAACACATTGATAGGATACTTTCTGTGTTACACTTTTATAGTAATTCATGTAATTCTCTGTACAGGATTTTATTCTAGAAACATGGTTGCTCTGACAAGAGATAATATTCAAATACCTTCTAGGTCTATAACATCCAGCCAGAATGAAGACATGCTCTAGATAACAGTATGATCTGGCTGAATATAGACATGCCATAGTATATACCTTTAATCCATAACAACAAAGGTAAGGTTAATGTGTAGAAAAAGCAGTCATATTTGAAGGTGATATCTAATTGATGGGCAGACAAAGTGATAAATCAGAGGAAGATTTGACAGAATGAGCCAGAGATAGGATATGCCCAACTCACATGAGAACAGTACAGGAAAGAGGCTACTTAAGAGCAGAGAGGGTGTGTGTGTGTGTGTGTGTGTGTGTGTGTGTGTGTACAGTTTTACAGAGACAGGTAAAGAAAGAAGGAGCCAAGGAACAAGAAGTTGCCAGAAGATTAGAACATATTGCCAAAGTTAGTGTATGGCCAAGTGTATCAATTTAGGCAGAAGCCAAGGGAAGCTGGATTGAATAAGCTTGCAGTCAGATTGAAAGATTAGATTTTTATGGAGGCTAGAAGCTTCCAGGCCTATGCCCAGAGATAGGCAGAACAAATAAAGAAACACTCTGAGCTCAGCCCAAGCCTTGTATTCACACAGCTTAAGTATAGCTCTCATCTTGTCCTTCTATTTGAAGAAAAAAAAAAGAGACATTACAATTCCCTTTTTGTAGTCTTCATACACTTTAGCTACTTGATCAAAACTCCATTGTTAGTTTTAATCATCTTACATTTTGATAAAGTCCTGAAACAGCAACTCTAGATTGCTTTTAGCCTGGAAATGTGTTACTGAATTTGAGTTTTAGGTATACAGCCTGCTTATAGTGCATGATTTAAATATGCCTGTTACCTAGCTCCCACTTGGAAAACAGATTCTTTAAGAACTAGCATTTTTATATTTTGATTAATGTTTCTATATTATTAGATCTAATCATTTTCATTGACTTACTATTAAATGACAATACAAAAGAATTATAAGTAAATCTGTGACTCAATATGTGATTAATAGTGCAATGTAGCAAATTTAAAAGTTGAAATGTTTCCAGGCCAAATTTTCCTGTTAGAAGTAATTGAAACAAGAGAGGTTCCCATCTCTATACTTATACAGAAATATTTTAAGTAGGTTAGAGAGTTGATTCCAAAGTATAAACTTAGAATAATTTTGTTCCAGAGCCAGATATGTACTATCTTGTATTATACATGGCAAACAATCTTCAGAAAAATGGTTTTATAAAATGAATTCATATTTATACAAAAATCAAAAACTTAAATGTGTATATAAATGAGGTATTAGATAGCTGTGTAGAAAAACAGATGTGTAGAAATAAATATTTGGCCTTTGGGTGGTGATAGCTGTGTTAGGCATGGAAATTAACTACTGATTTGTTTATAAATTTTGTCATTGTTCTAATATTAGAATAAATAATTATAGATTTTTAGTGAAAGTATCATGCAGAATTATATTGAATTAAGCTACTATCAGTTTCATGCCTGATGCCACTAATAAACAAAGACTCTAATTGTCAAGCTTCTCAGTTTATATACAGTAAATTATTCTTGTTGTGATTGCTAATGAGAAATAATGGTAATGACAATTTCTAACTATTCCTGAGCTTTAGTTGGCATTTCTGGCAATTTGCAAAGAGCTCTTGCTTGGTTCTGTTCATTTAATCTGCAAAATGAACTCATGACAGATAATTTTATTTCTGCCTGAAAGATCTGTCAACGACATTAAATGAGTCAACACACAGGAAAATGATGCTATAAAATGAACACAATCTAGAAACTGAACTAATTATAACACTTTAACTCATAGTCATGCATCTTAAATTTCAAATTTACGGATTAAAGTTTGTCTAGGCTTTGTGGTATCATAGACCTAGTTCTCAGATATTCTGAGAACACTAGACAAATGAGTACATTAATTAATATTAAATATCAAATCATGCTAGTGTAATAGGTAGGCACTAGTCTTTTTTGCCTACAAGTACATGAAATATGGCAACTCCAAACACACTAGTGCTGTCAGATTAAATTATGAATGGTGTCTATACCTTTATTATGAAAGATATGATACTCCAGTAATGAGTTATTTTAGTTTTATTTAATTCCATTTCTCCTTGCCTTTTCTTGCCTCCAAATCCTCCCATACACCTCTCTCCACTATCCTTTAAATATAACACACACATACACACATTCTGGGTAATTCCTAAGAAATTATGGACAGTAAGTAGGAAGGACTCTTTTCATGCCAACTAGATGTCAAACTACCCATCCATTTGAATCACAGATGTGCAGGATCACTTTTAAAAGTTGTGGGTGAAAAGTTGAACAGAACCTGGAGCAGAAACCAAGCAAGGCAAAAGCTAAGCCTTGGCTTGTCAAGATTCTTGTTTTGTTTTTGTTGTTGTTGTTGTTGTGATGTGGTGGTGGTTTTTCTATTCTTTCTTTTATATCTTTTTTCCTTTCTTTTTTTTTTCTTTTACTTTTTTTTTTTTTTTTGAGAAAATGTTTCTCTGTGTAACAGCCCTGGCTGTCCTGGAACTTATTTTGAGGACTAGACTGCCCTTGAACTCATAGAGATCTGCCTGACTCTATCTCCTAAGTATGGTGATTAAATGTACCCAATCCCTTTGTGCTGAGACTTCTGGCTGTTGTACTGAGGTGATTGACAAGTGCTCATCACAGTATTACAGTGCTGTGGTGATGGCAGTGGGGATAAAAGCTAAGTCAAGAGATATCCAGAGACCTGCTTACTGTCACACCATGTGATATAGGCATGGAAAGACACTCACAACCTACGTCAACCACACTGCATGGACAGACTGTAGAAACACAGAGCTATGCCTGCCACCACATGATGTGGGAGGGGGAAAACATCTATAGATCAGGCCATCCCACATGGGTGGGTTGTAGACAACATCTAGAGGTCTGCTGGTTGCGTGGGCAGAAGAGGTCACTCAGAGGCATGGCAGTCACATGACCACTTGTAGTGAAAGCCACTACAATATGCAAATGTGTAGAAGACAGGAGGGTGAAAAAGGAAGTGGAACAGTTTGAGCTTTGTAGAGAGAGATAGAACTGGAGATTTGAGGGAGGAAAGGAAGAGCCTGTTGTGAGTAGCCAGCCCTGTAACTTGAGGCTTATGACTATGCAGTAGCAGGGCTCAGTGTTGATGTCCCTGGCTCAAATTAGCACCAGAGACCATGAGAAGGTCTCTGGTCTGGGAAACATTCTAGGACCACGTGGATGTCCAGGGGCTGTGTAGAACTGGCCCCTTCTTGTCCCTCACTGATTGTGATGCTCTGGAAAGTGGGCCCACTTCTCACCAGTTGCAGTACTCAGGAAAATATGTCCTGAGCTTTATTCATGTAGCAAATTAGAGCTGGCCCTGGTGGTTCAGTGCAGGTTGGCTAGCCCTTAGGGTATGAGTGTGGTTTAGCTGATCCCTCCACTCAACAGTAAGGTAGTGTTGGCCACAGAGGATGTATTTCTCTGCCTTCTCTCTTTATCGTATTTGTGAATGAGCCTTTGACTCCTGGGACATGTGAGCATGAGGGCAGGCCCTGCACCTGCCTGAACAGTACAGCAGAACTGGTACAACGGTGTGGGGGCCACAAGGGTGAGAGCATGGGAAGGCTAGCCTCACCACTCCTTTGACAAGTGGTAGTGATAGTACAGAAGCAATGCCTCTCCTTCCTTGCTTCTTACAACCTGTGGCAGTTGGGAGACCTGGCCACAGAGAAGATGAGAACCAGAGAGCTGGCCCTCTCTCTTCACTGGCTATAGCACTCAGAAGAGCAGCCACTCACCTGAGCAACACAGTGGATCTGGCCCTGATGAGACAGCCCTGAAGGTCTGAGAGCAGGAGATCTATCCCAGCACCACCCAGACTGCAGCACTTGTGAAACTGGACCCTGTGCTTTCTCTGGGCAACACAGTGGAGCTGGCCCTAATGGCAAAGGCATGGGTGAGCCAGCCCATGGAAAAGTTGGTGCTGGCTCGCCCAGGCTGCAGTACTTGTGAGAGTAGCCTCAGTGCCTGACTGGGCAGCAAGTAGAGCTGGCTCTGGAGGCATGAGTGTAGATGAGCAGGCCACAGGGCATGGAGCAGGGGAGCTGACCCTGCCTCCTGATGATGCCAGCGTTGAGTGATCTACCTGGAACAGTGTTTGAGAGTTGCCCCGGAGGTACAGATAAGAAAGAGTCAACCAGCTGCCCATCTTAGTTACGACCCAGACTCAGATCCAAAGCTTTGTTAGCACACTCCTAAATCTACATTGTCTGTGAAGTGTTGGGACATTTGAAAGGGCCTGTCCTTCTGACCTGGGTTCATGATGTGATACTCACAAAGAACCAATGAAAAGTTTAAAAAGGAATAGAACTTCCTTCATTCTTCAAAATAATATGAAATACAAATATTTGCCAGATATTTTAAATGAGTAAGTAAATAATGTTAATTATAAAAACAAGAGAAAAAGAATTGCTGTGTAGCTGTTCTTGTTTATTAAATATGGTTGAATCACAGGATTAAAATACCCCAGTATATCTCACAAAGTCATACAATAAAGTGCCTAAAAATCTGCAGGAGAATTTAAATCAGCAACTGTATGCACAGGACTTGCTCCTGCCAAACAAGTAGATATAGCTCCAGTGCTCTGAGCATGTGTGAGGACTAATGTTATGTTTAAGCTTAAACTACTGTGCTTAAGAGATCTATAAAATAGAAAATGTCTCTAACCTGTAAGCCCCATTTGCCAAAGGACCAATAAATTCCAGGAATGCTAGGGGCTTTTGTTCATGTAAGATAAAGCCACATGTTTTCGTTTCTGTAAAAAAGCTTTGTTGCCCAATTGCACAGGATGTGTGCTTGATCACACATAGGCAAGGAAGTACCTAGGCAGAAAGTACAACAGGATGTATGCCTGCCGTTGATCACATGTAGGCAAGAAAAACAGAGCCTTGTGAATTTGACTTTATAAGGCCCTGACTAATGTAATTCATGACCATATTCTGAGCATGTGTCTTGGGTATTAACCTGGCCAGTATCCATGATCCTGTCAGAATTTAATAAAGCCTTTTATTTTTTATAAATGTATTAATTTTCAGACTGGCAAATCTCTGAGTGATCCCAGGCACATAGTACATAAACTGCTTTTCAAACAAATGAATGACATTAAACAATGACCAAGGAGACTTGTGTGTCATCCACAACAATAAATTATTGAGAAAATTGGAAATATTACCTCCTGCCCAACACACACAATAGAACATCGAGGAAGGGGAAACTTGATCAGGAAATTTGGGCTCAAATACTGCTACATAAAATATCACAAGCAAGAAAGACTTAGTATTGACAGAAATCAAGGGGTCAAAATCAAATGACAGTGGAACAACTGAATATTTGTGGGTAAATCTTATAGGAATTTATCAACATTACCAGAAAAAAAATATAGACACATTTAAAAGATCTCAGCATAGGATGAATATTTGTGCTGTAAACATTAGGAATACAAACCTCATTCCTGAAAAAGTGTCCACAGGGTCCTCCAAACCAATGGAGGGAAGCTGTAGAACAAATGGATAGCATGAGTTTGTGAATGGACAGAAAAAGAAACCCAGCCCTGCCTTCCACATTCCAGTGGTCATCTAGCAGTCTTAATTGCCAGAAGTACAAACCTGATTTACAGCACAACTTACTAGAAGAGCTGTCAGGAAAGAACTGTCTGTCCCAAGCTCACATTTTGAAGCATTTTCCTAGTTGCTTGACATGAGCAAGTGATACTTTGTAAGTTAAATATGATAAAATAAGCACAGAAATAAATATGAACTCATCTATTTTTCCCAAGTACCCCACTTTCTCCAAATCTCTTGTCAACAAAACCCTATACTACTTGCTCTTTGAATAACAGCAAAAACTTAGAATTATAGAGAGCTTGCACAAACATAAGATGATTAAGGATGCAGTAAAGCCTACCCCACAGAATATATTCTCATTTCTGTGATGCAAGATCCTATACTTTAGGATGTTGATTTTCCCTTTTCCCTTAATAGCACTCGAGGAAACTGCATCTGAACCACAGTGTGTAATGCTTTGGTGCAGTGCTGTCTGTGGATGATAGAAAGAGAAACAGTTCACATTTGTTTTGCTATACAGCACAGCCATTATTCACATGTGGTCACTGAGTTCTTGAAATGAGACCAAGCTGTATTTATTTTAAAATGAATTCAAATTTAAATAGTCATATGTGGTTAGTGTGGCTTTAGGGAATTCTTTCACATAACAAAATAGGAAAGTAATGACATATATTTCTCATAGTGGGCACTAAAGTGGTCTTATAAAAGTAATCAATTGGAAGTGAGTGGATTGTGGCTCAAGGGCACAGAGTGGAAAACAGCAGCAAACCTGAATGCTGCTAAGAAAATCATGCATTTATGGAAAAGTAACCTACTGAAGTAGCAGCAATTCTTGTAATGCTTCTAAGAGTTCAGCTTCTCTTCTCATGGCTGTTAGAGAAACTGTGCGACAGAGAACAGTAGAGTGCTATCAACCTGTTTACCTGAAGTGCCAGATGTCAGCACAGAACTGAACAATGTCCTGCTCAGAGAGGAAAAGCATAGAAAGAAACAGTCTTATTCCTTCTATATGAAAAGGTCTAGCTGTTGATCATGCACATTTAATGTTGTATCATACAAGAAACAGATGGTGAATTCTGTTTCAGGCCCTGCTGTTTAACAGAGAGCAAACAGGGAAACATTTTAGTGATGCCTGGCAAAGACTGAATGTTATTTAGAAATTTGTTGAATGAAATAAAGATGAAAGTAATTTATGAAAAGCAGTATTTTACCTATTGTCAAACAAAATTCCATTTAAACTGTGGCAAAAAAAAAAAAAACCCAAAAACAGTGATAATTTTGTTATTGGTGAAATCTAAAAAAGCCTACATTGAATTATTGCATGGTTCTTCATGAATCACTGAAACTAAGAACTTAAATCTGAATACACCCTGAGAAAAGTGTATATAGATTACAAGTGTTTTCTTTAAAAAGAAACCAGAAGCTAGAAGAAAACATATGAATGTTTTTTTGTGAAATAATGACTGTGAACTCATTTCAGCTTCTTTAAACAAAGTGAAATAATGACTGTGAACTCATTTCAGTTTCTTTAAACAAAGACATTAAAATGGATTAATTAACTGTATATTCACACATGAAGCTACAGTGTCCCAATTGTTTCTATGACTATTTTTTCTTTTTTCTTTTCTTTTGGAGACTTTCATATATGAGTATTACATTTACACCATTTACCACCCTTCCCCTCGAACATCTGTGTAATCCCATGACTCACATTTCTCCCAAACTCATGACCTCCTATACTTTAATTAATATTACACACACACACACACCACACACACACACACACAGAGAGAGAGAGAGAGAGAGAGAGAGAGAGAGAGAGAGAGAGCATGTGGACACTCACAAAAAGATGATAGTGTTTTAGTTTCTTTTCTATTTCCATGAAAAAATGAGTAAGGCAGCTTATAAGAGACATTTAATTAGAGGCTTATGGTCTCATAGGGTTGGAGTCCATTGTTATGATGGCAGACATCAGACAGACATACATGGCACTGTAGCAGTAGCTGAGAGCTTACGTCTGATCTCCAAGGAAAATCAGAGTAAAACAACTAACTGGGAATGGTATGGGTTCTTGAAACCTCAAAATTAGTGACACCCCCCCTCCTCCAAGGCCACACCTCCTAATACATCCTAAACAATTCCACCAACTAGGGACTAACCATTCAAATATATAAGATATGTGTACCATCCTCATTCAAAACACCATAGGATAGATGTATACATATATGATATATCACGTGGGTTGGGGAGATTGAAGATCACAAGGCTTGATGACAAATGTCTTTAATCATGAAGGCATTTCACCAGCTCTCTGACATTTTCTTATATTAAATCAGCAGGTTAAAGAAGAATCCACATAAAATGTTCCCATTCTTTCTAAAATAAATAATGACCAATCTTCCAAAGTTGTGTATGTTAAAAAATTCTATTTCAATATGTTCTCTAAAGAATATGATAATTTTATTTTAGGATTTGAAACAACTCATTTCTTTGAAGTAAGTGTCTTCTTATTTTCAACAACATATGCTGAAGTTATCTGAGAAGAAGGAACCACAACTTAGAAAGCACCTCCATAATATTGCCTCATAGCCAATCCTGTGTGGAAATTTTCTTAATTAGTAATTGATATGGGAACATCACTCCATTGTGTGCAGTGACACCTCAGGGAATTTGGTCCTGGGGTTATAAGAAAGCAGGCTGGCCAAGCACACAAATTAGTAGTGTTTACACATAGCTTCTGCTTTAGTTACTGCCTTGAGATTCTGCTATGAATTTCCTTAGTGATGGTGTATTACTTGAGAGTTGTCAGCTAAGTAAACCCTTTTCTCTTGAAGTAGCCCTTGTTCATGGTATTTTTATCATAGCAATAGAAATCTAATTATGACAGTAGGGATGGAGGTGAGGCAGGTGTTGACACAGCAGGGTTTCTGTGCTGCTTAAGTTTTATGTCAACTTGTTACACGATGAAGCTAATTGGGAAGAAGGAACTCACCTAAGAAAATAACTTCACTGGGCTGGCTCCTGGAAAAGTGTGTAGGGACATTTGCTTGGTTGATTAGTGATTTGCAAATGCCCAGCTCACTCTGAGTGATGGTACTCCTGAGCAGGTAGTTCTAGATAGTATAACAAAGTAGGCTGAGCAAATGATGGGAGAAAGCCAGTAAGCAGTATCTTCACATGGCTTCTGCTTCTTGGTTCTTACCTTGAATTCTTGCCCTGCCTTCTCTTTGTAATCGAGTGTGACCTGAGAGTAAGTTATATGATGAAATAAACTCTTTCCTCCCCAAGGTGCTTTTGGTAGTACTGTTTCCATTAAGTATCGCCATGTCCTTTTAGTAATTTCAAGTGCTACAATAAAAAAAAAAAGGTATTCATTTTATGTGCATGGGAATTTTCCATAAATATCCATGCACTATCTGCAATCCTGGTGTGCACAGATGCCACATTGGATTCCTGGCACTGGAATTACAGACAATTGTGGATTGCCATATAGATGCTGGGAACTGTTCCTGGGTTCTATGGAAGAGAAGACAATGTTCTTAACTGCTGAGCTATCTCTCCAGCCACATTTTTTTTTCTAATGAAAACCTTTCAGTGGATACTTTTTAAATGATAAATATGGTGGGAACTCCCACAATCCTTGAACATGTATAAGCCTCAAGTTTTGAGTTCCAGTATCTGATGATTAATATTCTCACAATAAACACTGCCTTAGCACATTTCTTTAATTATACTAACGGTGATGTTAGGACAACAGTGTCATTACTATAGAGAGGCTATAGCACTAAATAGTAGAGCAAACACTGAAGCAATGTAGCCTAGTCCCAAATCTTGCTTTCTCCTGTCTTTTGCTGAGTAATATTTATAAAGTACTAGACTTTTTGTCTCCTGAGCTCAAAATGGAGAAGGAAAGAAATTAATGTGGTCCTGAATAAAAGGTACCAATTGGATGGTAGAACTATTTTTATTGGATGGCTTGACTATGGCCCAGTATTATAGTTTTTGAAGATGTCACCAAAGAAGACAAGTTGAGAGCACAGTAGTTCACTCTTTATCATATCCTACAACCTTACATATAATTTATCATTTTTTAAAGGAGGAAGTTTTATAAAAACAAAATAAGCACTTGTTTGTACTACCACTAACTATATTCAGGAAATATTTTATAGAATGGTAATTAGATTCTAATACCAGCAACATGATCTTGGTGAATCACATTAATATATTTGCATTTCTGTTGCTGTATTTTTAGAATGGTTAAACTAATGGGAGACATAGCTATTCTAAAACCTTCAGGATATAAAATACCTGCCAGCATGTAAAATTAAATATAAATTTTAGGACATCTGATATTCCTTGTACTATTTTTTCTTTGGTATATTTAAATAGTTTTCATATTATCTTTATTTCACTGCTTTAAAATGCTGTTATTAATTCAAGGGGTAATGACATGTTAACTGATTATTCCTTAGTGCTATGCAAAGGATAAAGAACACCAGAGAAAAATGATCATATCTTTGGTATAATGGTATGAGGGAAGGCCCATTTAAATAATTGAGAGTTTACAAATTAAAAAGAAGTATCCAGACAATAATATAATGCCAGTTTGTACTGGACAGTCTTAAGTATGTATCACCACAGTAAAAATTAACAAACTTAAGTCTCCTTTGTTACTACCATAATTTTAGTTATAAGTAACATTAAATATTACATATCAATAAGACAATAAGCCTTTTGAATTCTTAAACATAGTGATTTGTATGTAGATCTTATAACATATTGACAGTGTTTGTCCATGGCATAAAGAAGTCCAAATACATTACAAAGGATTATTATCATACAGAATTTACTCCTGGAAAACAATAAAATAAAATAAGATACTAAAAGAAACAGATAAAAATAAACTTATACCCACAGAGGCTGAGGGATCATCATTGAAGTGGGGGCCAATAGATTGTAGAAGCTAGAGCATATAGCTGGCTCTTTTAAAATGATATTTGCCAAACATGACAGGGCTACTGCACACATGAAGTTAACAATGGATAATACAGCTTATGCAAGATTTATACAACATCAATTCAGCCAAAATCTTTCCAATAGGGTGGCAGCGAGGCTCATGACATGCATACCCTCCTTGAGGAGTTATTGGCAATTAATGGCTGCTGGGATAGAGTCACTTTTTTTTTTTTCAAGGATTCAGGCACTGGGAGCCTATCTATGCTCCAGAAGATAGTTCAACCATACCCATACAGGAATTATGAAGGGTACTCATGACTATTAAATTTACACAAACAAACAAATGAGATTGCTTATGAAGTTCTGAGAAAAAAGGAGGAAAGGACATAGAAGAAGGAGTGGAATATTCTAGGAGACAAGCACATTTATGTGTAAACACTCATAAATATTCAATAAGAGGAAATAATGTATTTAATAAAGACATACTCCTCCCCAAATACAATGATAATATTTGAATTTAAAAGTATAACTGAAAAGATATGATGAAATACTTAAGTGAAAATATAATAGAAATTTTGTGCATCAAATATGTAGAATACAGCTAAAGCAAAGTTTACAGTAAAGGGAATTTCTCATTCATGTATATACAGGCAAAGTTTCTTCTGCAGCTCTGGTGAAGACAAAAAGGTTCCTTGAGATTTCTGGCTAGGTAGGAAAGATCTATTGGTCCTTAGTGAAGATGGCGAACTTTGTACAGCCTGTTGGGAAGAGGGAGAAAATCTCACGAGGTGATTAGAAGCATCCTCTACCTACTCTGGGGCTTCTAGGAGCTTTGCTATCCTCTCAAAATCCCAAGGAACAATGATACTACATGTGGAAAATTCTACACCTAATCTTATGTAAACTGTAAATACAGTTTTATCTGTCAAATACATGTGAAGTAAAATAATGCATATAATGTCCTTTAGGCTATGTGCAAAGATGTCTCTGAAATGAATTTTGTGCTTAAATTTGCTTTGCATGCCTAAGATAGTACTGTAAGTCTGTCCAGATATTCCAAATCTGAAAATTTCTGAAATTTGATATATATTTCTTTAAACATTTTGGAAAAATTTAACCAGCATGTATGTATATATGTATGTAAACATATATTAATGTAAACATATAAAATATTTATAATGAATATCAAGTTCCATGAAAGATAAATTAAAACTTTACTTCAAAGGTTCAGTTTGATGTAGCTGTACAGGTTTTTTTTCAACAACTGTTACTAAGTAATACAGTTTATTTGCCCAATGACTATGATTCCAATTTCTGCCTTCTAATAATATAAATGGTTCATAACAAAAACAAATTTCCCTAATGTTATTGGATTATTCTTGTTTGTTAAGCATCTTATTCTGGTTAGCTTTTTGCCAAATTGACACAAACCAGAGTTCATTTGAGGAGCTGCCTGTATCAAATTTGCTTATAGGTATTTTTGAGGGATATTTTCTTGATTGTTAATGAATGTAGGAGAGCCTAGCCCACTGTGGATGGTGCTATTCATAGGCAGTTGAGCCTCAACTGTATAAGAAAGGTAGCTGAGCAGTGAAGGGAAGATGTACAATATGAACTGAACTCAGCATTAATTAATGTGATGGTGACTGGGTGTTTTCAATAAAGAGTGAAGAAGTAGGAAGAACAGGAGACTCAAACAGAATCAGGTAAGAGGAATTATATATATTTTGTATTATATTATATAATTTTATATTAGAATACTATAATATGTGTGTAATGCATGTATTATAAATGGCTTTTTAATGTGAAGGCTAGCTGTTTCACATGAAACTTTCTTTTGTTTTTCTGGAACTGAGTGATGCTAGGCAGCTAACTTACACGGGAGAGATTCTATATTTATTGGTGTTGACTGATCCAAGGAATAAAATACTCTAGTAACCTTGAGTTATCCCAGATAGAAACTTAAAATTTATATATACAATGAACCATGAAAACGGGTTAGTGTTTGTTCATGTGTTTTGATAGATATGATGAATGAAGTTGACGTGATTATTATTTTCATTCTGGACTTTTGGTTGTTGAAGAGGACGTCCGGATTGAGACAAGAACTCAGCTGAGCCCAGCTAGACTGAGGTTCAGGACCAAGTTGTTCAAGTTAGCCTGATATAGGAAATTGCTAACTAGATTAAGAAAGCTGCTATAAAAGTTTCATTATGATTGTTGTCATCTAAGCCAGATTTCTCAGTTTCCCATGGAATGCTGAGGCTGCTACACTGGGAAATGCTTGAAAATATTCAAGAACTCGTTTTAGAGTTGAATCTTGATATACTGTTGACTTCCATGATGTTTATACTCTGTTATGACTAATTTCAAGATAACAACATGAGTAGTCTGAACACCATTTTGTGGAGATATCTGTGAATTGTGTCTCATAAACTTGTATGAGCTGGAAATTTCCACTTCCCTGACTACAGCTGCCACAGATGAATAAGAAATTTATGACAAGACACATTTATACTTTTAAAGAAAAATGAATGTACTGGCTAAGTTAAATATGTATTAGCATACTTCTAACATTTAAAGTGCTTATTTATGATTCTAAAATTCATTTTTAAAAGTTTTAATTGAAAATAACAATTGTATCTATTTGTCATGCAAATATGATGTCTCAGTACATACATATATATATGTTTGATGAAGCTGGAATAATTAGCTTATGAGTTAATTCTAAAATTCATCAATAATTCATACTGAGAAAATTTAAAATACTTTATTTTAGCAAGCTTCAAATACATGATAAATAATTGTGAGTTACAGTCAGCGTGCCATACAATACATTAGGCTTAGTTTGCTGATCAAACTAAAGCTTCATTTCCTTTGTCAGAGATGTAATTTCCACATTGATTTGAGTACCACCCATTTCAAATGAATGCAAATTAACATCTTGTGAGAGACCAAAGTTTCTAAGAACCCAATTTTTGAAACTTTTCGTCAAAGGCTTAACTTTTGTGATTAAAAAATAGTTTAAACTTTGAAATTATTTTAAATTAATAAAATAAAGTTCAAATTAAAATTACCAAGCAAAGAATGTAAAGGGAACTAAAATTATGTTCTCCTTTTAAATTTTACCTCTCTGAGTTCAAAGTGTTATGTGTAATGCTTGCCCAGATTTTATCACATAAACATATAAAGCCTGTATCTGCACATATATATTTTGCTCCATTGCTTTTGAAAGAACTCTTAGTTCTGAAACATTTTCTTTACTTTTTTCTTTTCTTTTTTTGTATTTTCAAATTTTGAATTTTATTCTAATAGAAAAATATTTTACAGTAAAGATAATTAATTAATCTAATTCACAATTTCAGTTCTCTGACATTTATATAGTAGCTGAGTGATGCTTAATATCAGTGAGTTGCCAACGAGAAGAAATTGTGCTCAAAACAAAAGAGTGTTTTTTGGTGTTAATCTTATTAAAGTATTATATCATTGGCTTGATTTGATAGGCAGAAATGCTATTGTCTAGCTATTAAAAATTTTTAGATGTATATACACTTTTCTTTGGAAGACTCAGCAATATGAAATATATATCACAAATATAAGGATACTTTTCTATTTTTTTCCACAATGTCAGCAAATTTCATGGAGTGAATAAGTGATTTAATAGTGTAATTAACAAATTTGACCTTGCAAATTAATTACATGTAGGGCTTGTTAAAAGGTTGCCTGCTGAGCATTGTTTTGAGAGACTGATTTGGACAACCTGAGGTGGGTACTGAGAATTTGAACTTCTGACATATTTACAGGGGATGATGGTGTTATTTGAGCCTGTACTTGGACTTTTCTGTTTATGGAAATACTATCAAATAAAAACTTGTGTAATATTAATTCATGTGAAGACATAGAACATTCCTGCCCTTCTGAAATATTCTCCATGTTGCATATTTCTACAATAGCCTCTCCCCTTTAAAAGGAAAAAGAATTCTGGTTTTTATACTAATCAATTCTAATTTTATTTTATTTTTGACATCCAGAGTAAATACCTAGACACTTCAAATTAACTCTTTTATTTGTTGATTTTTTTGTTTTGTTTTGTTTTTGTTTTTTCAAGACAGGGTTTCTCTGTGTAGCCCGGGCTGTCCTGGAACTCACTCTGTAGACCAGGCTGGCCTCGAACTCAGAAATCCGCCTGCCTCTGCCTCCCAAGTGCTGGGATTAAAGGCGTGTGCCATCTCTCCTCTCTCTCTCTCTCCTTCTCTCTCTCTCTCTCTCTCTCTCTCTCTCTCTCGCTCCTTTTAAGTCCTCCCTAAGTAGTGAAGTCTTTTATTTATTTATTCATTTATTTATTTATTTATTATTTATTTATTTATTATTTTAAATCAAATCATAATTTTTACTTATTCACACAGGGGTTATAAACACAAAAAGGCAGGACATGGGGAAGGGGATGACACTGGAGCGAAGTCAGGGGCAACCCGGCTTATACTCTGGAGTCTTGTCTTTTTAAACTAGAGAGTTACTCTTATTGTGATCTTGATGAGTTCATACTCTTGGGATAGAACCCCCACATTCCTTAGAGCCCCAGAATTTCTTTAGATTAACAGCTGGATTCCATGGTTTTGGCATGTTCTGGAGATTGGCTAGTGCTAGAATTTCTTTAGCAGAAGGGCAACAATTACTTTTACTCCTCATTTTAAATCTATATGATCCTCTTGTGAAACTTTATTTTGATTGTAAGTTAGCCTATTAATTTAATTATGAATTGGGAGCCACTGGGGAATACAACTGTCATATTTAAAATGAAGCATTAATTTAGGTCAAATTTAGTTTAGGGCTTTTTTTTTTTCCTTTTCTTCTTTCATCTTGTTCAGAGCAGCCTGGGAGTATATAAGTAATGTAAAAATTATTTCCTGAAATTTGACACTTTGGGAGGTCCTTACTACTCTTGATGGTCTAAGTTGATATATGTACCTCCAGTCTACTTCTCACCAATAATGTTCTTTCTTTTCCAAATGTACTTCCAAACGTATTGCTCTTTCTAGAATTGTGTATGTGGTCTCTTCACATCATTTCTAATCTTTCTTCCTTCTTCCTTCTTTCTTACTTCCTCTTGAATTCAAGACTTTATTTTAAATTATTGTATATATGCACACACACATATAGGTAGGTAGGTAGGTAGGTAGATAGATAGATAGATAGATAGATAGATAGATAGATAGATAGGTGAGTGGGTGGATGGATGGATGGAAGGATAGAGAGATAGAGATCCTGCTGAGTTGATCTACTGTTGTTCCTGCAAATATGTTTTTAAACTACATTTTGTCTTCCAACTATCAAATTTTCCACAAACTTTCTGTGTTAAAAGGTCATCTGTTTATTTAATGTGAGTGTTCCTTCTCAGTGAAAGACATCAGGTTTTACCACCCATCTTTGGCTGTGCTCAGAAGTGCTTATATGTGCTGTGCTGTTCAAAAGAACAAATTACACCAGTATTTCTGTTCTCCAAATAATATACTACAGTAATTTACCCCTTCATACTAATAAGTGGACTTGTTGGCACTCTGTTGCAAAGATCATATTATAATATTGTCTTCATATAAATGAAATTAAAATTCCAAACCTGGCTTACATTCAATGCATGCATAACGAGATCACTCAGAAGGTAAGTTGTGTGGGCCTACCCAATCATATAAATATTAGCATAATCATAAAAAACCTTGTGTTTTTTACTTTTTCATACCTTCTAACAAGAATTTCCATCACCTCCAAAAACATCAAGCTTCCTCCAAGACATTGGAACTTCTGTAAGGCATCATCAATTTGTCTTAGCACTCTTTCTCTTGTGAAGGCAGGGAAATTTTAATAGATTTCTGAAACTTCTGTTGGTTTCTTCATGATTTCTTTGTCACATCTGGCATTCCATCCTGTGAGGCTCTGCTGTTGGATAACAGAAGAAAAATTATTCATATTTAATCTCACATGGCCAATCAAACTTCTATTATGTATGTCCAAGGTTTTTTAGCAGAACATCAGATCATTCAGCAAAACATTTCAAGGCTGATTAATGAAAATATTAGACAAAAGACGAGAGGTTTCAAACAAGCTTCTGGGAGTTTGCTCATCATTACAAGAGGTAAGTAAAGCTAGTGTGCCAGGAATCACATACTGAGGGGAGGGTGTTTATTTTATTTTGTTCTAATTCTTGAAATTAGAATTGTTTTATAGTTGTAGGTATTAAATTAAATTAAATTTATTAAATTAAAGAGTCACAAAACTAGTATTCTTTTTTCCCTGTCCCTTTTTACTTTCCCAGAACTTTTGGCTATTTTAGGTTATACAATACTCACATGTGAAGATTTGGAGTTAGAAACAACAGGATACAAAGCAGTCTTTCTGGGTCTTGGTTACCTCACTCAATATAATTCTAGTTCCATCCATTTACCTGAAACATTCATTATTTAATTTTATTTGCACCATTTAATTATTATTTACAGTTTTTCATTATTCATCAGTTAAAGGACATTGAGATTGTTTCCATATTCTAGCTATAATGAAGAGATAATGAACAATGAACATGGCTGATCGAGTATCTATGTTGAGTCCTTTGAACATATGCCAAGAAATGGGATAGCCTGGTCATACAGAAGATTTAATTTGATCTTTTTGAGAATTCTCCATATTGATTTTTAAAGGGGTTGCACCAGTTTGCAATGATCATCAGCAGTACATATTGTCAGCTGCTTATATTTTTCTTTCTCATTTTGTTTTTCTATGTAGTCCTGACTGTCTTGAAACTCAATATATTCAGCAGGCTGACCTGAAATTCAGAGATCCACCTGCCTTTGTCTCCCCAGTGCTGGGATTAAAAGCATGCACCACCACACCCTACAGTTAGTTTGTTTTCTTGCCTTAAGCCATTCTAACAGGAAGCAAGCTTAACAATTAACAAACGGGACCCTCGAAAAATGAAAAGCATGCTACATTTGTATTGTATACTCCAACTGAGCAAGCTTTTGATCCAACTAGACAGTTGTTGTTTACCTCTAATATATTGGTGTCACTCATACCTAGTGGGGTTTCTTGGTGGTCAGTGTTGTGGCTCCCAAGCTTTCCAGCTGGGTAAAACTGTTGTCAACTTGTTCCCGCTGCAGCTTCTATAGTACTTTTCAATACTATGAGGGTCAGCTCTCAGGGAGAAGGCTACTTGGACAGTATCAACTTGATTTTTTTTTAAGTCTTGTGACTGAAGTATGTGGTGTGTTCACAATAGCATCTTTCCTTCACATTCTGTCAAGTAACTAAGACAATGGAAATATTCTATAATGTTTTATGGACATCTGATTGGGCAACATATAAAATGTTTTTGATTATTTAGCTTCCTTATTTTTTGTTATTTTGGTGCAAACATTTTACTGTGTAGCTGAGACTGGCATCAAATTCATATTTCTCCTGACTCAGGTTTTAAGTTGCCTGGCTTTCTTCTGCAGCTAATACTATGGATTCTATTTTTTTCTGTTGCTACAATAAATACCCAGACAAAAGCTACTTTAATTAAGAATGGATGTACTCAGTTTAAGATATATTTATAGTTTACATGGCACTGACAAACCTGATAAGATAAGAATCCATTAAGGCTTTCTTCCCTTACTATAGTGTGGGTCCAAGTGACAATTAAACCATCACATTACCCTATTTACTCTAGATTCATTCTTGATTCTTGACTATACTCACTGCTGGAAAGAGTTAATATTGGTGGTTACTCAGAAACAGAGGAAGTCAGTTAATTCTAATATAAAACTTTCAGTCAGAGGAATTCAGCAGACAAGAATGGGTTCTACATGGTTGGAATTGCAAAAAATAAGATTAAAATATTTCTTATGAAATTGAAGAGCCAGAGCCCAAGACATTTATTGCTAGATAGCATCCTCCTAGACATGTGGTTTCTTGACCAAGACCAGCATAATGGTACCACCAATTGATAGGCAAATGTGAATAGAGGAAATTTTACATGGTTCCATCTTTAAAGATGAATATTGTTGTAATGTAGAGTTTATTTCCATTATCTGTTCATCTGTTAATAGTCATTTGAGTTGTTTTCAATTATTTGTTTATTCTTCATATCTTTATTAATTTGTGGTTTCTTGCTTTGGGCATGAATAAACTGAAGCACAGAAAAATTAAGAAACTTGCTAAGTCATCAAGAAATATTTCAGTTTGATATAAACCAAATAAATCTGAGACTGAAGACATTTTTGTAAGTTTAAGGTTATAAAAGATGTCATGAATAAATAGACCTTTGCCTATATAACCACAATCTCATCTTCCCTAAATTTCTTTAAAATGTCACTACAACATTTTGTGAACTTTATACCATCTTATATGCCTATTAAAAAAAAAATCAGAATATCTTAAGTTATAAATGTGGTTGAAAAGTATTAGCCAAATTATACTATCAAAGTGACATTATTCATCATTTGACCTGAAGGGAAATTATATCCAAGTTGCATAATCTAAGGCTTCACCATGTATCAGAAAGGAAATAATTCAAAAGGCTATGGAAACAATAAGCAGTGATATTCTAAATGGGTCATAAGGGATCAAATTCACAGTAGAAACTTCATGAAAACATGAAAAAAAGTACAGTTTCCATTGGAATTGTATGCAATTCTGAGTTATAACATTTTTTCATATGTTAAATTCATGTATGCATATTGGCTGAGAAAAAAATAAGAATTTTTATATTAATTATAATTTATTTGTTAAAGTTTAAGCAAATAGAATGAAGTGTGAATTAATTAAAATCTTTAAAACATTCTCCACTGGGAGAAAAATGCAATTAGATCTATAATATGTTTATGTATTGCTGTTGTTTTATGTAAGAGAAACATTATTGCATTGAATGTTTACATGTGGATTATAGCTTGACCTTAACTATTTATCATTTAGTCTTATGTTATCACCTACTGTGATTGAATTTTATGGTTAAGGGACTAGCTTTAATTTTATTATAGACCCCTTTCTGCAGGATTTCATAAATAAGCAGTCAAATCTATTGCAGCTTACCGGATGTTTAAGTTTGCATACTGTCATTTCAATTCTATAATGTAGCTTCCATCCACAACTGTAAAATCATTTTTCACTTTTGGAGGCAGTTCTTATAAGAAACCATTTTAACGACTATCAATAAGGAGGAAGTTGCAACAGACAAGAAAGTTATTAAATCCAACTCCACTTCTACACAACTACCTACATAAAGAAGAAAGAAAGAATGAAAGAAAGAAAGAAAGAAAGAAAGAAAGACTGAAAGACAGACAGACAGAAAGAAAGAAAGAAAGAAAGAGAAAAAGAGAAAAAGAGAAAGAAAGAAAGTACATTCTGCTTTGTGATATACATACGTCTTATTTAAAAATGCCTATGGAATTAAATTAAAAATGTCTATAAGTGATCAATACTATAATGCATATGCTTAATAAATAAATAAGAAGGTTAAAAATAGAAGATATCAATTATAAGAAAAGTCCCATGAATTAAGAAAGTCTGAACTTCAGAAAAACAGATAGCCCACTTTATACATAATATACTTCTACATGATAATACTGCTTTTTGGTAACAATTATATTACAGCCTCTACTTTGTACATCTTTAAATGTTGGCAAGTATTTTTATGTTTCCAGGTAATTGTCTGTACATACAATTCAGTGAGATAATGTATGGATTGTTCCTCTGTACATGCTACATGTTGAGAAGATTAGAGATACAAAGGGAAAGTAATATACTATGAATATTAAGAGTAGTGGGAAATAAAGAGTTGATAAATTCACTGTAGCCAGTAAAATGCCTTTTTTTTTTCTTAGCAAATATAGTGTATTGAATAGTGCCTCCCTACCCCTCAAAAAACCCATATCTACCCAGATTCTGATTTGTTAATAAGATATTTGCAGTTGTGATTAAAATTCCTCAGATGGCGTTATCTTAGCTTATGCAACTTTGCAAGTAAAGAAAGAAAGGCTTTGGTACAGTTGCCTAAGTAAGAAAGCTGTGCAAAAGCAGAAGCAAAAATGGGAGTGATACATCCCCAAGCCAAGGAAACTGGATTGCTGAAAACAGAAGTATCTGAAACTTTAACTAGAGTTTTCAGACTATGGCCCCTGCTTAGAGTTTTACTTTAGGAATTCAGTTTTTAGGTCTTCGAGAGAATAATTTTGTTGTATGTGTGTGTTATACTATTTTGTCATGATGTTTCAATATGTTAATTTTGAAGAACTAAGAATATATATTCAGATTTTGCAAATACACACTGACCAATGAGTAGGAATATCTGGCACATCTAACCAGTATAACTTATTCATTTATGCCATAACTAATGTGTTCAAACCCTGGCTTCAGATGTGGAGTTCATGTCAGAAATTATCATCAACCATGCTCAAAATCATCCTATGCAATACCATTGGTTGTTAAATTAAATATATTTGGTAAGATATATTGGAGTTCTTCCTTGAATCTGATGTTAGTTGGAAATGAGAACAGGTATTATATAAAAAAAGAGTAATAAATCAGAGTCAGTATCAGAGAAAATGCATTGCATATTAAAAACTTGAACCTGGAGAGCTAAGGATATATTTGAGTGCTACAGCACCTGATCAGCAACATCAAGACTTTGCTTTCATCTTCAACACAACAAAAGTAAATACAAAGAAAATCAACAACAATAACAACAACAACACTTTCAATTGAAGCATATCACTTGTGTTATTTTGACTTTATTTTAATCACATGTGAAATGGAATTAGTTTGATGTGCAGGATAAAGCAATATGCCAATATGCCTCACATTTCTTTATACACTGACTTATACACTGCACTTCTGAACACATCACTTTAAAAGTGTGTCATATTAACTTAGTGACAATTATAGAAAATTCAATTTTTCCCAAGAAGTAAAACATCAGGGGGTTCATTATTTTTGAAAAATCATATTGAGCTTCAGACATATGGCACTGAAAACTGAAATACAGATACTCCACACCAACAACCATCATTTTTCAGACACTATTACCTCCGAATGGATTCTAATAATATTAATTTGGAGTGCCTAGCAGGTTTTCTATCCATTAGAAAAATATTATATACATTCGTGGCATTGAAGGCTTCCTTTCTGAAAGAGAATGTTATGCATGGATTTCTATTTAGTGCAAAATTAGCAAAATAAGTAAGGGTCACTTTATGACAATGATAAATACTGTGGAAGAAAGAGATTGTATTCTTAGTCATGCTAAGTTGATGACTGAAGACTGACTAAGCACATGATTAACAGAAGGAAATAATGCAATTTTATTTAAGTATTCTGTGACCTGAGAACATTCAGAAATGAGGAACCAAGGAAAGATGGAGCCCTGTAAATTTTTATGTTCATGAAGGATGGAAAATGGAGTAGCTGGGGATAAAGAGAAGTGTTCAGACATAAACTAGAAGGGTATGATGGTTTGTTAGGTGTTTTTGTTCAGAATCTTCTGTGGATGTTAGGATCTTCCATGCTATGTATCATCGTTTCTCCAGGATATAAGGAGGGTGGTCTTAAATGAACATCATATGATGTGCCTGAGATGGAGATGAAAGTTCAGACATATACTGCTTCTGTACTTCTTTCAAAGGCCAGAACATCTAGGATAGTGTATGCATGTACTTAATTATCACTCTGAGGACTTATAAAATATTTTATGTGAGTTTTGCTTCTGAAAGTTAAATTATAATTGTAGCTACCATGATTCACTTTCTTTTCTGTATCATCTTGAGATTTATCACAACTATTTCCTTAAGTTATGGATGCACGCATTTGACACATTATTGAAACAGGATACTTTGGGGATATGACAAATTGGTCTCAACAGGAGAAAGCTGAAGGTAGATTTTTCTGCCTTCTTTACCCTTCTATGTCAATTTATATGTCATGATTCTCTTCTTTGAATTTGATACATCATTAGAATCATTTCTTGAATTGTTAGCCCTGACAGTAGATTCGTATTTCAGAAGAAGATGGGACAAGGGAAGACTTTCCCTTTTAAATGCTATTGTATTTCCTGATTAATCTTATTGAACTTGAACATTCTCTGAAATTAACGTTGAAGAAGATCCTACTAATTTTTCTTCTGAGCATATGTATTAGGTGACTTGGGAATTGTTCCACCAACAAATATAATAAAGTAACAAACTATAAAGATAGACCAAAATGGGGCCAATTTTTCTTTGAAAACTCAGTATTGGCATTAAAAAGATTCAGAGGCACTTCTAGGAAAAAAAAAAAAACAGAGACAGAAGACAAAGGTGGAGATGGGTACTGTGTTTCTAAACAATTTCTTTATGAATCTTGGATTTAAAGACAAGACTGTGAAACTGAAGCTGAGTAATATGAAAAAAATGTATTGACACATACACAAGAAGATGAAGCTAGAACCTTTTTAGCCTCTACTGGGATTTAGAAGGATGAGGAATCTATTGTTGGTTTGTGCAATTAGGGTGATAGCCTCTGTGGCTTTTAAGGTTAAACTGACTCTCTAAGGAAAGCATAAATATTTCTCAGATGAGAATTAATATCAACAGTTACTATCAAATAGAACTTCTCAAGGATTTGCTATGAATTTCTGTATTAAGTTATTGTTAGGCATAAAGTTAAAGTCAAATTTTGTAAACCACAAGGTAACAATCATGAGACTCCTCCTACAGAAAAAACAGCATGATTAATGTCTAACTTTAGATAATATATTTCAAATGGAAAGAACATAAAATCAGCATGCTTTCAATATATAAGGGCAAAGAAATGCAAACATAAACAGGTTGACTTCATTTTGAATCACTTAGCATATAGATCTCTTTGCCTATAAAGACATTTACAGAAAGACTGAAATGAAGTGGAAAGACTTATGTGTGGGCAGTGCCTAGTCTCTGGACTGAGTTGCAGTCTGAATAAACTGGAGACAGGGAGGTGAGCACCAGCATTCATTTCTATGTGTGCCCTGACTATTGAATGTGACTATACAATGAGAAAAGTTCCCACATAGTCCTTGCAATATGACTTCCTACCATTATGAACCATATTCCCAAACTGTGAGCCACAGTAAATACTTCTGTTGGCAAATGTCTTTTCATCAGCTGTTTTGCCATGTAATTATGTAAACAGATAAAAGATAAATTCTGATCTGGAAAAAACAATGTCTTCATTGTACTTAAAGTTCTGTGGCTCTTTTAGAATAATATTGTAGAGAAACAATTATATGTGTACTATCACCATGTTTATTACCCAGGGCTTCATGTATACAAATCAAGAGTTAAATCAACTTAGCTATATCCCTAGCACAAATCTTTTATGTTTATAATCCTTCAATTTATCAGCCATTCTATACATAATACATATATTTAAAGAGTTGTATATTTTTATTTTTGTGTATGGGTGTTTTCGTCTGTATGTTTCCATACCATGTGCATGCAGTATCCCCAGAGACCAGCAGGCAATATCAAATCCTCTGGAACTGGAGTTACAGATAGCCAGAATTAATCTTGGTCTTTTGCAAGAGTGGTCTTCCTTCCTTCCTTCCTTCCTTCCTTCCTTCCTTCCTTCTTCCTTCCTTCCTTCCTTTCTTTCTTTCTTTCTTTCTTTCTTTCTCTTTCTTTTCTTTCTTTCTTTCTTTCTTTCTTTCTATCCCATATGTTGCCTCCAGTTCCCCCACCCCAGAGTTCTTCACCTCCTTCCTCTGTCTCCTTTGCCTCTGAGAAGGCACTCCCCCACCATGTCCCTTCCCTAGCACATCAAATCTCTACAGGATTAGGAGAGTCCTCTCCCATTTTGGCCAGACAAGGCAGTCCTCTGCTACATATGTGCTCAGACCAGCCCATGTATGTGCAACAGCAGTACTTTAACTGCTGAGCCATCTCTTCAGTTTGGTGGAATAAGTTTAAATTCCATACAAATGAACTTCTTCAAGTATCAATTCTTTTACAGAAATCAGCAAAATCTTAAACCAACAATGAGTAAAATTGGTGTAATATAATGAACATAGAAAAGATAATCATCATATTATTTATCTCCTGACATTGTTAACAAGTACTATAAATAGCTGGGTGGAGCAAGTGAAAACCTGAGTGAATATGTATTGCTTAATAAGAGCATGGCCGTAAGGAGCAATGACTCAGCCCCGTAAGAATGAAACAGCATTCCCCACTGAAGCTCAGCAGGATGGCAAAGCTTTCTGCTGGTCTGAGGAGTGCAAATGGTTATAACTAACATGTGAAGTTAACCTGTTGACAGGATGTGAAGGAAAAGTCCATAGTAGTTTTATCTTCCCAATGTTAATTACATCCTGAGGCCTTTCTCCTACAAATACTGCTCCTTTCAAGAATAGCTAATTCTGCCTTCTTGTTTGTCTATATGTACTAACTGCATCTTCTTGTTCATTTGCATTTATAACTGCATCTTGACTCCTTGTACGATTGTATATAATAAATAAATATATAATAAACTATGATCATCCAGGGTGCTCTGGCTTTTCCTTACAAAAGCCCAGACCATTAGATCTTAGTTTTCTCTACATCTGTCCATTCTTTCTTCATTTCTCTGTCACCCCTAGTCAGAGTTCTAAGATCCAAGCCATAGGCAAGAACTCAGTCCATAATATAATTAATTTAAAAAGAAAGAAATTTATTTCCCTCATAGTTTTGGAGGATTAAGTCAATGAACATGTTGAGTCTTTTGGATATTGGCCTGTGGCAAAGCATAGTCTCATAGGAAACCACTTACTTCATAATAGTCAGGAAACAGTCAGATAAGATGTATGGAGCCTGGCTAACTGTTATATTATTCTTTGTTATTCAACTGCAGCAGAGAGAAGAAAAGGGAGGGAGAGAGGGATGGAGGCAGGGAGGAGGAACAGGGAAGGAGAGAGAGAAAAAGAGAGGGAGGGATCAAGGAAGGGAGAGAGAGAGAGAGAGAGAGAGAGAGAGAGAGAGAGAGAGAGAGAGAGAGAAAATACCTTTAAAGAACCAAAGACTTCTCACCACATTCCAAGTCCTAAAAGTTCTACCAAGATCTAATAGTACTTTGCAGACTCCCAAGTCTTTATAAACAAGTGTTTATGGAGCACTTAGATTCAAATAACAATGACAGGATAAGTTAGAATAACAAAATTGAAGTACAGGATTGTTGTGAAACAAATGAACTTAAATTTTCATAGTTAGTAACTGAAGAGAAAAATAGCATCACCATTACTAGATGCAGGACAACATGCAAGTTTTCTCCAAATGATTCACACTGAAGTTCTTGTCCAAATCAGCACACTATTTGGGTAATTTCACAAATTTTTAGGGTAACTCTGTTTTACAATGGAGACATCAAGTACTGGAAGAATTGCTTTCAGTTTTGGCAATATCTGTAATGTCATGATAATGACACCAATATGTGGTTTGGGCACAGGACTCTGCATCTAAGCTCTCTAGTACGGCTCACAGAGAATCCTATTGTACATGCTTTGTGGTGGGGTCTGGGGCTCCAAACACGGTTCATCATGCCTGCTCTGCCTGACCTTGATTGACTGAGCCATTCCCTAGTCTAAAAGTGCCAAATCGTTCTTAATTGTGTGACTGTTAGAGATGAGAAGGAGGCAAGAAAGAGCAGAATCACACTCAGATTTGCATAGTTGTGAAGCTATGTGTTCTAAGCTAGTTGATGTCACACTTCTTGGAAATATGGGAAGTTATTCTAGATAAGGAACTTGTGACATATACCTGCAACTGATGAAGGTACCTACCATCAGAGTCAAACTTAGTGAGTCAAAACTTGTACATAATTAAGAAAGGAGTTATTTACAGAAACAGAAATGGCTGAAAGGCAGCTCCATCAATAAATCATGGCTGACATTTCACACAAAATGGAAACCTAGGCACTATATATCTTGCAGGTAGCTCAGCAGGTTGGAGAGTGTCCTTTGTAGGAGGCTCAGTAGGACTGAGCCTCTTCCAGGTGGCTATTCTAGTCTAAGAGAATTAGTATTTCTTATAGTTATATAAGATTGGAAACAGAGGATCCTTGAGAACCTTGTCATTTTCAGAAACAGCCTGAAGCTATTGAAATCCTTACTTCTTGAAAATTGTTTACTATTATTATTATTGCTATTATTATTATTTGCTTTTTATGTATTTTCTTTTCTTCATTATTACTTAATTTTATTCTTTGAGATTATAATATCATTAGATAATTTCCTGTTTTCTTCCTATCAAGCCTAATATACCTTGTGTTCTCTTTCAAACCCATGTCCTCTTTTTCATTCATTGTTGGTACATGCATATATGTATATACCTTTTGAATTTTAATGAGCTCCCCGGAGGAGGAAGGAATGTGTGATATAAATCTCCCTTTAGATTCTAAAGTTTAGAACATCCCGAGCCTTATGCAATTTCATACAAGATGGAATATCTCAGAGAAAATTGCTACACAATGGGACAATGCAGGGAGTAAATTGGGAGCTTGCATGTATGATATATTTAAAGCTGCATGTTGTCCATCTCTATGTAGATTTCTCTCATGGAATAGCATAAACTGAGTAGTTTATATTTAATTATTTACAGTTCTAAAGCTGGACACTTAAGATCAAGGAACTTGAAGATTTTATATTTAATTGCTGGTTTCTGTTTCCTTTAATGTGATGAGCAAGAAATATACTCTGGGTTCTCACTTTCTGTCTGTTTTGAAATAGGGTCTTATAGTATAAATCCTGGGCAACATAGAACACCCAGTCCTCCTGACTCTTCACCCTGTCTTCTGGTACTAAAATTAAGGGTGCGCACTACTACACAATTCTGACTTTGAGATTTATTTATAAGGACAATGAGTCCACCAACTAGATGTTAACTCCCTTTATTTTATCATAACCTGAAAATCCCATTTCCTAGCAAATCACCTGAGGGCCTTAAGATTTTCTCTTAATTGGAGAAGGGGCACAGATATTGAGACCATGGTAAAAGAATAGCTGTGACTGTCAAGGGAAAAAGGAATAGTGGTAAAAATGTTCTCCAGGGGCAGTATAAAATTCTTATAGCACATGAAGAAAATAGTTAACTAATTATGACTTTATTTTTATTTATATTTATTTTTTCCTGCTCGATATGAATCCTATCTTTCAGACATATCAAAGAAATATATTTATAATTTAGTAAGGATCATGAGGGTGAAGCAATTGACAGACAAGTTTGAGTATCAAATGAATACTTATATGTTTTATTTCAGAATACTTACATAGTTGCAAAAGCACCTTAAAATGTGTTTATATACATAGTCAGCAGTTGTTCTTAGTTGTATAAATGAAACTTTATTACTGACTATTCCCATTCATGCAAGGCTTCCTGTGTCACCAAACACTGCTTGAAAACACTGTTAACAGAATTTATATAACCCTTTTTAGTTGGGGTTATCAAAATCTTGATGTAAAAATATTTTCAAGATTTTCAGTCTCTCCATGCCTACTTAATTAATAGTGCCTAGTAGGAAATTGTCGTTTTTCATGCAGTCCCTGCTGAGATGATGCTTCTGAGATGGGTTTCAGAAAAGATCATGCTCAATTGTTGTCTGTAGGCCTCCTGGAATATGAATTTCTGTGAAGTGATAACATGCATGTATGCCACACATTATGTCCCATAGTTCTTCATGATAGGCATCACTTTACAATAACACTAAACACACAGAGTTAAATCTTTGGTACCAAGACAACGCAAAGCCAGAATTGTTACCACATTTATATAATTCTTAAAACCACAAGTGTTTTGTGAGTATCACCACACTATTGTACTTGGGTAGGAAATACTTCCTTGATTCTTATATCTGACTTACCATACTGAGTTTGGGGGCATTAATTTTTTTCCAGAGTCCTGAGATTCCTTGTTGATAGAGCATGGTTTAGTCCAAGAGCTCTTGAAAGCTTTCTCATAAGTCATTCCAGTTGAGTTTGTATCTTCATTGGCATCTTTTGGGGGATATTGATGAAGACTTTAACTCTCTTAAGTGATTAAATTAATATAAAATAATCCAGGCATATTGACAATAGTAAAACTATGATTCTCTATAGCCCAGTAAAATATATGCATAAATAGTATATATATATATTATATATATATATATATAATATATATATATATATATACATGTGTATTTGTGTGTACATATAGAAAGCATTAATATTCCTATACATTGTCATTAATATTTTTATTGTTTAGCAATAGTGTACTTTATATGTAGAATATGAATAAGTAGAGGTGATACACTGTAATGTTAGAATTTAAGAGTAATTATAGTCAATACTTCTGCAACATTTGGTAAAACTTAAGCTGCGGTTTTCTAGGATGGCCTTTAAAAAATATTACATTGTTCTTCTGCCCCCTTGTGACCAGTCTAACATACTGCAAGAAGCTAATTTGTATGTTCCTTGGAGAACAAGTGCATTTAGTCTTAAAATATTTTTTCTCAAATTATGGGTGGGTACCCAGGGCCAATCCCACCCTCTCAGAGAAGAAGGGGTGGGTGGGTGGGGAAGGTCTCTGTGAGGGGACACCTGGAAGAAGGGCAGCATTTGATGTAAGTAAAAAAATAAATTAAAAAAAAATGCTTTTCCCTCTAGAAACCCAAAGCCTAATCCATTCATTGTCAAAGTATTTTATTATAATGCTTTACTTTTACTCCGGTTAAAATTGTTTTTAACATTTTCTACTGAATGCTTCAGGAATTGCTTCTACTTGAGGCCTCAAGAATTTCAGAAGTTTACTTTTTTAGACAGATGTTTCTGAAAGACTGAGAACTATAAAAGACAAAGTTGTGGGCTGTAACTCAGCAGTGATTCATTTAGATATACATAATTTCAAAACCAGTGATGTCAAAGTTATTGATTACAGGGTTTGGGGAAATCTATGCTTTGGTTCTAAAATACATGTTGATTTGTGAAAATTGTAATAATACAGTAGACAGCAGAAAACTCACCAATCTACTTATTCCATACTATTTTTAAATGTGTACAAGTGCTACAAGAATTAATAAATTAGTAAAAAAAAGCGTTGAGGTAATATTTATATAAAAAATTTTCATTTGTTTTTGTGAACCAAATTTTCCCATCTTAAAATATTTTTTCAAATTAAACTATAGATACTATCATCTCATTTTCATGATATAAGTAACTCTATACTTCATTCCAGATTTCTACCACTTTCTATTTCACTTACAGAAAAGGAAATGAAAGGATGGAAATTTAAATTGGTAAGGATGACTTTGTCTTTCCATCTTTTAGTCATACATATATGCATACATATATACATGAACATTTGCACACATATATTAATATATGTATATGAATAGAATATGCATATGATTTACCTTTTAGTATTTTTGTCTCTACAACTTTTAATTTTTATTAATTTAATTTTTCACTTTACATGCCAATATAATTTTCACTTTATATACCCCTTCTCCTCCCAGTATCCCCTCACACAGATACTTCTCCTATTCCTCACCTGTCCCCTTCTCCTCTGAGAAGGGGGACTCCCTCCCTGGGTATCAATCTACCTTAGCACATCAAGTCACTGCAGAACTAGGCACATTTTTCCCACTGAGTTCAGACAGGTGGCACAGTTAGAACAGGATCCAGAGGCCAAAAACATGTTCAGAGACAGCACACTTCAGTTGTTTGGCTACCCTTATGAAAACCAAGCTGCATCATCTGCTACATATGAGTGGGAGTCTTATATCCAGCTCTTTGTATGTTTGCTCTTTGGTTGGTTGTTCAGTCTCTGACAGCCACGGAGTCAAGGTTAGTTGACTCTTGATCTTCCTGTGGAGTCCCTATTCCCTTTGCGTCCCTCAATCCTTTCCCTAACTCTTCCATAAGAGTCCCCGAGCTCCATCCACTGTTTAACTGTTGGTCTCTGCATCTGTTTCAATCAACTGCTAGTGGAGCCTCTTAGAGGACAGCTATGCTAGGCTCCTGTCTGCAAGCATCACAGAGTATCACTAATGATATCAAGATTGGTTCTTGTCCATGAGATGGGTCTCAGGTTGGACCATCATTGGTTGCCATTTCACTCCATCTGTGCTCTTTCTTTGTCCCATCACATCTTATAAGCAGGACACATATTGAGTCAAGGGTTTGTGTGTAGGTTACTGTCCTTATCCCTCTACTGAGAGTCATTCCAAGCTATAGGAGGTGGCCACTTCAGGTTACAAATCTTCCACTGAAAGGAGTCTCAACTAGCGTCACCCCTCATAGATACTCTAAGATCACTCCCTCCATCTCAGGTCTGTGACACTTGCTAGAGATGCACCCCCTACACCCACTGCCGATTTCCACAAATATCCATATTTTTTTTATTTTTTTTACATTTTAATTCAATACAACTATAACAATTCCCTCTGTTCACTTTCCTTCCTATAGTCTTTCCCTTGTACACACTCTCCAACCATCTGCATGTTCACCTGCTTTCACTCCCTTTCAAATTTCTGGTGCCCTTTTCTTTATGATTGTCATATGCACACATATATTATAAAATAAATATATAAATAATACTTAATAATTTCATAAATTAAATTCACATTTTACATTGGGAATTGGAAAATATCAGTGGGCTTATTTTTAAGCACATGTACATACAAGCAAAACCAAATGAACTCAGTATCTTATTTATATTTATGTATACAGAGCAAAGAAATTCAAATATATTTAAAGAAAAGTGGGTCATAAATTTGAGGAATGGGGCATGACATGGAAAGAGCTCTAGGAGGAGGAAGGAAAGGGTGAAAAGGAAGCAGTGTAATTTTAGTACTGACATATGAAATTATAACACAATGCTGCTAAAATTAAAAAGGAATATGTAAAGATCATAACTATGCATTCATTTCATACAGTGTTGAAAATTCTAAGAGAGCATCAATATACAGTCAGATTAACATATTTATTTTAGTTTTCTAGGAAAATATTTTTTCTTTTCTTTTTTAAAATTTTTATTGATTATTTTATTTATTTACATTTCAAATGTTATCCTGCTTCCAGGTTACCCCTCCACAAACTCCCACCCACTCCCACCTCACTGCCCTAGCATTCCCCTATGTGGGACAATCGAGCCTTCAGAGACCAAGAGCCTGCCCTCCCCATTGATGCCCAAAATGCATCATATCTGCTACATATGCAGCTAGAGCCATGGGTTCCTCCATGTGTACTGTTTGCTTAGTGGTTTAGTCACTGGGGCTCTGATTGGCTGATATTGTTGTTTTCATATGGGGTTGCAAACCCCTTCTGCTCCTTCAATCTTTCCCCTAATTCCTCCATTGGAGTCCCTTTGATCTGCCCAATGATTGGCTGCACTATCAGTAAGACTCTGGCAAGGCTGTCAGGAGACAGCTATATCAGGCTTCTGTCAGCAAGAGCTTGTTGGCATCAGCAATAGTGTCTGGATGAAATGGATCCTTAGGTGGGCAGTCCTGGATGGCCTTTTCCTTCAGTCTCTCCCTCCACTCTTTGCCCTGCATTCCTTTATTATTTTTTAAATTAAAATTTTATATTGGATATTTCAATTACATTCAGATATTATCCCCTTTAACCCATTCTCCCCCTCAGAAACCCCTATTGAATCTCCCCTACACCTGCTTCTATGAAGATGTCCCCCATCTACTCACCCACTCCTACCTCCCCTCCCTCAAATTCTCCTACACTGAGCAACTAGCCTTCATGGGGACCAAAGACCTGCTCTCCCACCTATGCCCTAAAAGGCCATCCTCCCCTACATATACACTGGAGTCATGGGTCCCTCCCTATGTGCTCCCAGGCGGGTGTTTAGACCCTGGAGCTCTGGTTGGTTGGTATTGTTGCTCTCCCCATGGGGCCAAAAGACCCTTTAGTTCCTTTAGTCTTCTCTCTAACTCCTCAATTGGGAACTCCTTGATCAGTTCAAAGGTTAGCTGTGGGCATCCACCTCTTTATATGTCAGGCTCTGGCAGACTTCTAAGGAGACAGCTATATCAGTCTCCTGTCAGCACGGACTTCCTGGCATCCTCATCATGTCTGCCTTTGGTGATTGCACATGGATGGATACCCAGGTAGAGCAGTCTCCAGATAGCTCCTCCTTCAGTTTCTGTGTCACACTTTGCCTCCATATTTGCTCCCTTGAGTATTTTGTTACTCCTTCTAAGAAGGACTGAAGCACCCACACTTTGGTCTTCCTTCTTCATGAGCTTCATGTGGTCTGTGAGTTGTATCTTGGGTATTGCGAGCTTTTGGACTAATATCCACTTATCAATGAGTCCATACAATATTTTCCTTTTGTGATTGGGTTACCTCATTCAGGATGATATTTTCTAGTTCCATCCATTTGCCTAAGAATTTCATGAAGTCATTGCCTTTTAATAGCTGAGTAATACTCCATTGTGTAAATGTACCACATTTCTGTATCCATTCCTATGCTGAAGGACATCTGGGTTCTTTCCAGATTCTGGCTATTATAAATAAGGCTGCTATGAACATAGTGGAGCATACGTCCTTGTTATATGTTGGAGCATCTTTTGGTATATGCCCAGAGTGTATAGCTGGGTGCTCACATAATGCTATGTTCAATTTCCTGAGAAACTGTCAGACTGATTTCCAGAGCTTTCAATCCTGCCAACAATGGAGGAGTGTCCCTCTTTTTCCACATTCTTGTCAGCATCTGCTATCACCAGAGTTTTTGATCTTAGCCATTCTGACTGGTGTGAGGTGGAATCTCAGAGTTGTTTTGATTTGCTTTTCTCCTGGTAACTAAGGATTTTGAACATTTCTTTAGGTGCTTCTCACAGGCATTTGAGTTCCTCAGTTAAGAATTATTTGTTTAGCTCTGTATTCCATTTTTAATAGAGTTATTTGATTGTCTGGAGTCTAATTGATTGAGTTCTTTGTATATATTGGATATTAGCCCTCCATCAGATGCAGGATTAGTAAAGATCTTTTCCCAATCTGTTGGTTGCTGTTTTGTCCTATTGACAGTGTCCTTTACCTTACAGAAACTTTGCAATTTTATGAAGTCCCATTTGTTAATTCTTGATCTTAGAGCATAAGCCATTGTGTTCTGTTCAGGAACTTTTCCCCTGTGCCTAGGTATTCGAGGTCTTTCCCCACTTTCTCTTCAATTAGTTTCAGTGCATCTGGTTTTATTTGAAGGTCCTTTATTCACTTGGACTTGAGCTTTGTACAAGGATAAGACTGGATTGATTTGCATTCTTCTAAATGGTGACCTCCATTTGAACCACCACCATTTGTTGAAAATTATGTCCTTTTCCACTGGATGATTTCAGCTCCTTGTCAAAAATCAAGTGTGTGGGTTCATTTCTGGGTTTTCAATTCTATCCATTGATCTTCCTCCCTCTCTCTGTACCAATACCATGTAGTTTTTTTTTTTTTTAATCACTATTGCTCTGTAGTACAGCTTCAAGTCAGGGATAGTGATTACCCCAGAAATACTTTTATTGTTGAGAATAATTTTCTATATCCTGGTTTTTGTGTTATTCCAAATGAATTTGCAAATTGCTCTTTCTATCTCTATGAAGAATTGAGTTGGAATTTTGATGGGGTTTGGGCATTGAATCTGTAGATTGCTTTCAGCAAGATGGCCATTTTTACTATATTAATCCTGCCAATCCATGATCATGGGAGATCTGTCCATCTTCTGAGATCTTCAGTTTCTTTCGTCAGAGACTTGAAGTTCTTGTCATATAGATCTTTCCCTTTCTTGGTTAGATTCATGCCAAGGTATTTTATATTATTTGTGGCTTTATCCCAGGTATGCAAGGATGATTAAATATAGGGAAATCCATCAATGTAATCCACTATATAAACAAACTCAAAGGAAAAAAACACATGATCATCTCACTAGATGTTGAGAAATCATTTGACAAAATTCAAAATTCCTTCATGATAGAAGTCCTGGAATGATCACTAATTCAAGGCCCATACCTCAACATAATGAAAGCAATATACAGCAAGCCAGTAGCCAACAACAAACTAAAGGGAGAGAACTTGAAGCAATCCCACTAAAATCAGGGACTAGACAAGGCTGGCCACTCTCTCCATAGCTATTCAAAATAGTACTAGGAATCCTAGACAGAGCAATTAGACAACAAAAGAAAGTCAAAGGGATACAAATAGTAAAGGAAGAAGTCAAACTATCACTATTTGCAGATGATATGATAGCATACTTATGTGACGCCAAAACTTCCACCAGAAAACTCCTAAACGTATATACATGTCATCAAAGTGGCTGGAGACAAAATTAATTCAAACAAATCAGTAGCCTTCCTCTACCCAAAGAATTAAAAGGTTGAATTTCTTTAGACAGGAGCAATTCTGAGTTAAAAGTTTTGAGAGGGATAAGTGGTCCCATCCCTCAACCAGGGGCCATTTCTAACCTCTCCATATGGCTCTACAGATTCTTTCACCCCTTTGTTAGGTATTTCAGTTAATGCCATCCCCTTTGGGTCCTGGGAGCCTCTTGCTGTCCTGGCATCTTGGACTTTCTGTTGGCTAACCCGCTTCCCCATCAGCCATTGCTACACACCTCTGTTCAATTTCCTGACCCTCTGTACATCTCCCCCGTCTCCTCCCACACCTGATCCTGCCGCCTTTTTTCCTCTCCCTCTCCTCTCTTCCTCCCAAATCCCTCCCACCCTCTACCTCCTGTGATTATTTTGTTCCCCCTTCCAAGTAAAACTGAAACATCCACACTTTGTCATCCGTCTTCTTGAGCTTCAAATGGACTGTATGTTTTATTATGGTTATTCTGAGCTTTTTGCCTAATATTCACTTATCAGTGAGTACATAGCATATGTGTTCTTTGTGACACTGTTATGTCACTCAGGATATTTTCAGAATGTCTAAGATAAAAAACTCAGGTGACAGCACATGCTAGTGAGAATGTGGAGAAAAAATAATTCTACTTGGCCATTAAATAGTCTATATGCAATACTGAAACAGTAAAGTAACTTAATAAAAATATATGTTCACAACTATTAATGAAAGTAAAGAATTCAAAATACTTTACATGTTCTTAATTTTCAGTGAATAGAGAACATACAAATAAAACAGAAGTCAACAAATTTTAAACAGTAAAATTTAAAAGAATAAGAAGTTATTTTCAGGATTCATACATTTTAAAATATCCTCTTCTTTGCAACACTTGTCTACTCTTAACAATATTCTATAACACAAATATTGACCATCTAGTTCATTGTCTCCTATAACTCAGCATCATAAACTCTGCGGACACAATTTTGTTGGAAGCTGACAATACTTTTTAGGATACTTGTTTATATTTTTTGGTAGAAAACATAGGAAACAAATAAAGCATATTCCATCAAGAATTCTGGTTCACTTTTGTTTCTACCACAGAATTTTCATGGCTTATCTCACTTTAATGCCAAATGCAAATAGGATTTTTGCATAGGATCATTGCCATTTTAGCTTAAAAAAAATAACCTAGAGATTTTGTATGCTTATAGCCACTGATGGTAATTTCAAGTTGTCTGTATACATAGATTAAAAGGCACATATAAGAAGGAGTCTGTTGAATTAATTCTATTGCCTTTAATGACTCATAAATTTGACTACCATGTGTCATGTTCCCTGCTCTAATTCAATACGTTTTATTCTCAATAAAAATTATATTACTTTGTAGCTGTTTTAAACAAAAATATTTCTTTGAGACATCCAGGTCATTTCATCAGCTTCATAAGTTTTACCACTTATAGCTCTATGCCTCAGTTGACCTTCTTTAGCAGATATATTTTGAGCATTTACTTTGAGCAAGCATTATAATATTATATGACACTAATGTCTGCCACAAAATAGGAACACTAAGATAAAAATTAAGCTATAACAAAATCAGTGCTCTATAGGATATTGTCAACATTATCTGTATACTATACTCTAATTTCTTCTTTATTTACTACTGTAAATTTACATTTAATTTTCTTCATGCCAAATAATATATGACTAATTATGAGTAACTCATTACTCATTTT
>JAJTUV010003819.1:0-39691 GCA_021653895.1 Mastomys natalensis | reverse complement strand
CCCAAGATGTGGCACATAAAGCTCTATGGATTCATCATGGCTATTTTAACTTTCTAGAGTCACTGAAATACAAAAATTTGTCTTGAGCAACTATTCATTTATTGGTTTTTTTTATTGTAGTTTTTAATGTTTATGTGTTCATTACAATTAAGTGATTCAAATTTGAAATAAAATACCACCACATTTTTATCAAAGATACAGGGACTGTTCCATATATAGCCATCAGTAATGTAATGTAATCACACAAATGGACTCAATGGCAGAAATCATATGATTAATCATGTTATATGCCAGGAAATCTTTTTCTCCTAATTTTATTGACAATAATCTATTCTCAAAATATATTACTGACTATAGCTTTCTATGACATTACTGACATCCAGTTTCTCTCTGCTCTGAAGATCTACTCTCTTGCTGTCCATTGCAAAACAACATGACATCAAATCATAACAATACATATTACAGAACAGATAAAACAAAAACCTCACACTGAAGTCAGAACCATTACTGACCAACTTCAGCTGTGTTTAATATTCAAAAGTGTCAACAACATTTTAAAAACAATACCATTCTTGGGTACAAACATTAACACACAACTTTTCTAAAGTTTTATTCTATTAGAGCCACATCCATAAAGTGACCACATTTGGGTAAGGACATAGACAATGAGGAGAGAAGAAAATGAGAACAAAACCTTGAAGGAAATAGAAGATGACACCACGCCATTTGCTGTGAGTTGATGAATAGTGTTCTCCTCCCGAAATGACAAAGGATCTAGTGTCCAAGTGTATGTATTGGGATCATAGGTCAATAGAAAATTCCTCAACTTGAGCAGCTTCACATGAACACTAAAATACAGAAGACATATTTTATAGTTATGATGTTAAAGAAAATTTCAATAATAACCACAAATCTTAATAATATAAATACTTAGTGGATATTTTATCTAAATTTGAAACATAACTGATAAGAAAGTTATAATACTACTCAGAATATATCTATGGTCTGATGATAAGGCAAAGTTTCTCTATTTTTATCAGTTGAAACCATCTTTGGTTTAATCTGAAACCGATATCCTCCCTGCCTTACTCTTATTTTTAACCCTCCTCACGGAAATTCCTACTGAATATTACCCAGTTAGGTCCTAAAAACTAGTGGTCAAAATGGATTCTTTTGAACTGCTTCTGTGCTTTATGTCATTTCTCCCTGCAGCTGTCAACTAGCATGTGGATGTTTTAGGCTTGTTTGCCTTTTTTCTCTTAAAGTTTTAGTAAATTTTCTGAAAATTACCTGTCATGATCCCCTCTCACACTCACTTCCTAGTCTTACCAGTGTCACCAAACCATGCTAATCAATGCTCAGCAGTCAAGCATATCAGGCAGCAGGAGAAGTGGGCCCATGCTAGGGGCCAGTTAGTATATCCTAGGACCAGCCTTATTTCATATTGACTTATTTCCTTGAGAACATAATTCCTATCATATCTCCCTTTTGCCAGTGAAGGCAACCCCAATACTCATTGGACAAGCCTTTGTACTTGAGACCTGCTGGCTAAGAAGATTCAATAAGGGTTTAGATTCATTATTCTCAGTTGCATTTAGCTTTCTTGCAGTCATCTGTTTTCTTGCATCTTTGCTTTTAAAGCTCCCTGTAAAATGAATTCTAGACAGCTCTCTTCAAGCTTTAAATGTCCTCTGTATGTGCATACCTTCATGGTTCACTATTTGATACTGCCTAATCAGTTTTCATACTTTCCCCAGAGAAAATTATATTCTCCTCCTCTCAAGCAATCTTTCTGTGCAGTACTAGGTCTAACACTCAGAACAAAAAATTTATAAGAGAAAACATTCTTTCTTGTTGTGAAGACTCCCCATTGTGGGCATCTCAAATACAGAGTGTTCCCTAATTTTGCCCATATCTGGTACTAAGCCATGATAAAAATCCATGACCATACTCGATCTTTTAGATCTTTCCCTTTCTATGGATTATAGGTCAGACTGCATTTTTTTTTTTACTGCTACTTCTATACTAACTCTTCTCACATCCACAATGTTATAAGAAATTTCAGTTGTATTTTATTTTATTGCATAATTTTATACATGGATAACAGTGGTGACAGTTAATGAGTCAACGTTATCTGGTCAGTTGACAATATCTTTGACATTTATTACTGCCTAATGTGGACAGTAGCTTTATTGCTACTATCAAGTTTAGAACTTACAAAGGTAAGTAACTTTACATCTAACAGCATTCTGTGCAGAATGGATACTGGGTGGTTGTGAAAATTGCTAGTGTTGTCCAAACCCAGCCACCTTAGCCTATTCTCACAAAGTCAAACAAATGGTCTCAAACATATTGTAGTCACCTAAGCAGCTTCTGTTCTCACTTGACATTTTGGTTCATGTTGTTGGTATCATATTATATGCGTTTGACTGCACAAAGTTTTCATTCAGGGACTGGGGCAATAGCTCAATTGTTAAGAATCTTGCTGTTGTTGCAGAGGACATGGAACTGGACAAATATCTACATAGTAGCTCACAACTCCCTATAATTCTATTTTTAAGTCATTAGCACACACTCTCCTGTCCTCTGAAGGGATTTCACTCTCATAGTACATGTTTGGACATGTAGACAAAACATGCATGTGAAAAATCAAAATAGATAATATATAAATCTTTCTAAAATTAAGTATTCATTTTGACATCATGCCTTAATTTATAGGCAAATGCCAAGTACAAATCAGGCCTTGGAGATTTTAATAAAATGCAGTGTTATAAGTATGATCTAACCTGATATAAAGATATCCCTCTTCTAGTTTCATTTAACAAGCACAAATGGCACCTGATGTTTTTGATGTTCCTGGAAGTATGTGTTACTTTTGTGAAGGCTGAACACTAAAGTGATGACCAAAGATGGTAGTTTAAAAAGAATTTTAAGAGTCTCTCACGAATATTTCCATAGAGACAATGTGTTTCATGTAGGTTTTAAGTTTTCATAATCTCTGGAAGGTTACTGGGTCTCCTGTGGAAGGTTCTAGAAATTTTAATTTCATCGCCATAAGAAATTTACAGAAGTTTCTGTGTCTCATTGGATCCAGGCTTCTCTGATTTATTAAAACACAAATCAACTTCATTTTTGTTTTGTTTTGTTTTGTTTGTTTGTTTCTTTGTGCATTTATAAATTCAGGACATTTACTACGTTTTTTTTACTAAGTGTCCTTGAGTCTTTCATATATGCAAATGTGTTTTAGTCAAGTCTGCAACAATTATCACTATGGGGTAAGGTTCTTTCTTACCCATAATGACTACTCCCTCAAATTCACCTGTGTTCTTGAAACACAAAAAAACAGAAAACAAAACAAAACCAACAGTGACAACTACAATAACAACCCACTGAGTCTACTTAGAGATACTAGTATGTGCTCAGTGTAGGGCCTCTATGGAAACATAACTACTCTTCAGTCATAAATTCTCATCCCTGATAACGGAGCCAGGTACAGGTTCTATCTTGTGAAGTACCTTCAATTCAATCATGAAGTGGTTGTTTATTCCATGATGTTCATGGCACTACTGCATCAAGCTTGTTGTTGTTAACCCTCAGCAATCAAATCTGTGGAAGACTTGTGATTACATCCAGCTTAGCACTCTGAAAACTATCCCTTGGGATGAAGCTTTATGATGACCAACCTCTCCGTTTCTCTATGCTTGATGACTCAAATACATGGTATCTTCAGTGTCACAACCTTACCCTCTAGAGATCATTGATCCCTAAATATTGCACACTATTTACATGGAATCAACTAATATTCAATTATTAGCATTACTAAGGTAGCTAATATACAAAACTTAAATTGTGTTAGGCATATTTGGGATTATCCTTATAGTCTACATTGAATGTGCATTAATAAACTTCAACCAACTGAAAAATAAATATTATTCTAAAACTGTGATTTTGAACATTTGTGAAGAGAGTAAGGAAAAAACATTCCATTTAGTCCTGAGCATGCTTAGCTTCTTACTCTCAGCATACAGCAGAATTCTGCATCATTCCATTTACTTCTGCTCAGTGCAAAAAGAAAGTACTCTCACCAACTCTGAGAGCATCTCTGTTGCACGTGTATAAATATAATACCTACAAGTTAATTCAACAAAATGGTGATTTAGGAAAATAACAACAGCAGGTTCTAGCATAAGACTGTCTGCTCAAGCCATAGACATTTGCCCAATATTGCAATGCCAGACATGAAATTCAATCCCATGGGATAGGTCTAAAGTCTATCTAAGACCTTAATGTATCCTATACAACTGAAGTCACCCTTTGCAGTAATAATCACATCTTACTCTGCAAGTTAGTATTGATAGTTGCAGGACCAGAAATGAATAATATCATTGATTTCTTTTCTCATCACCCTACCCCTACAGAAGTTTTTTTTACATAGACTTTTCTAGCACAGTGAAATTATCCAGCACAGGTTCTTGCAGTCAGCCTTCAGGAGGTTACAAAACTGTACTTTAGTATATTTGGTGAGAGAATAACAATCATGATACCCACCTTGTGGTATCTGTACATACATAATTACTAAATCTATGCAGGGAAAATTATTTGAATATATAATTTTTTCAGCCTGAGCATGTCCAGTTGTGTTTGTTATGATCTAAGACTGAAATAATGGTAATCTACACTGACTGCCAATATTGAGAATCCTATACTGTTGCCTAGGAGGAGAGGTTTGAATATATCATGGCATACCCTTTATTCATATTACATGTATTTACAATTTTTATACCTATTACACCTATTATATCCACTATGTTATAGAACATTAATGATACAAAACAATGGGTCTTATTACATGGCAACTTCCAAGAACAGGCTGAGACTCATCTCCAGGATGAAAACCTAACACCCATATACCTGGAAAGATCCATGGCATATTAAAAGCTATAACTATAGGTACATATAACCATGGGCAAGACATAGGTACAGAACAGCTGGTATTTTTGGAAGACACTCTTTAAATCTCAGTGAGTGCTTTAACTATAAACCAATACCTTGGTAACAATTTTTTCAGAGGTCTCATTCATTGTAGAAAACATTTAATCTCAATAATGTGCTTCTATTTCACCTTTAATCTTTCAATTTCCATATTAAAAAGAAGCAACCTTTCTGTTTATACTAAGCCTTAATCATCACTAGAGCTTAGCAGATATCTACCCTATAAACAATTAGAATTTACTGCCCAAGTCAATAATCCCAAATTATAACTTGCCATGTTCCATCTGGCAGTCTTAACAGATCAGCAATGATTATACATATACAAGTATTACTGTGGTATGATATGAGGTTCTCTGGGTATAGGCCCAAGCATGAAAGAGCATGGTCAAATAGTATTTCTATTTTAACGCTTTTCAGGAACGCTAAACTAATTTCCATATTGACTGTAGTGATTTCTTCAATGCTCTTTTGATGAAGCTAGCATTACCATGATGTGCAAAGAGATAAAGACAGAACACCATCAAAGGAAACTTGGAATCAGATATTTCTCAATAAACTATTAGCATACAATGCTCAAGATCATTGATGTGATTCACTTTGAATTGATTTCTATAGGAGAGTAAAGATACAATCATACTTTCTATGCTCCTGGTGCAGGCTACACCAATTGTAATGGGTCCAGGGGCTCCCCAAGAGCAAGTTGATGACTAGCTATAGCTTCAGTTTTCCTCCTGTTACAGTAAATCCCACAGGCTGTCTGTGAAATCCCCAAGCAGCCCACTGACAGGATGAACACCAGAAAAGAGATAAGAGATATTAAAACCAATGATCTTTGGTTCTTCTTATTTTTGTTGTTAGATGTGTTATTATGTTTGTGTTGTTTTCTTTTTGGTTTGTTGTGAATTGATTAATTAATATCTTGTTTTTTTTGGAGGTATAGTTTCCCTCCATGTGTTGGAGTTTTCCTTACATCATCTTCTGTAGGTCTGGATTAGTGGAAAGATACTGATTAAATTCTGTTTTGTCGTGGTATAATTTGGTTTCTCCATCTATGGTTATTGAGAGAGTTTCTGGGTATAGTAGACTGGATCCAGTATTTGTGTTTTCTTAGGATCTGCATGGCATCTGTTCAAGATCTTCTGGCTTTAGAGTCTCTTTTGAGAATTCTGGTGGAATTCTGATAGCACTGTCTTAATATGTTACTGGCCTTTTTTCCTTTCTATTTTTAATATTCTTTCTATGTTCAGTGTATTTAGTGTTTTATTACTGTGTGAAAGAGGAATTTCTTTTCTGGTCCAGTCTATTTGGTACTCTGTAGGTTACTTGTACATTTATGGCCATCTCTTTCTTTATGTTAAGAAACTTTTCTTCTATGATTTTGTTGAAGATGTTTTCTGGCCCTTTGAATTGGGAATCTTCACTCTCTTCTATTTCTATTATTCTTAGGTTTTGTCTCTACATTGTGTCTTGAATTCCCTGGATGTTTTGAGTTAACAGCTTTTGACACTGATTTTTCTTTGAACATTGTGTCAATATCTTTTGTGGTACCTTCTATGCCTGAGATTCTCTTTTCTATCTCTTGTATTCTCTTGGGTGTGCTACTATTTATACTTCTTGTTCTCTTTCCTAGGTGTTCCATCTCAATGATAGCCCCTTTGAGATATTTTTATTCTTTCCATTTTTATGTCATGAATGTTTTTTTTTCTCAATTTCTTCACCTATTTGATTGTTTTCTTGTATTTTAAAACGAGATTTATGTGTTTTTCTCTAAAGAACTTCTGCCTATTTTCCTGTATTCTGCTATATTTCTTATATTTTTGGTTGTGAGCCTAGCCTTTAACAGCTGAGCCATCTCTCCAGCCCCTGCTGTATTTCTTTAAAGGAGTTATTTACACCCTCATTAAGGACCTCTATCATCTCCATGAGACAGGATTTTAAGTCAGAATCTTGCTTTTCAGGTGTGTCAAGCTGTCTCTTAGTGTGCTAGTGGGCCTCCAGTGTCAGATCTGCTCTGGGAAGTGTTGGATGTCAGAAGGAAGATATGTATTCTGCAGGGTTGATAGGTCCCACATCCACTGGACCATATGGGGGAACAATTTAGGCCAGATATTGAGGTGGGAGTTGTCACACCTGTGAGCCTGGTTGTGAGTGATTACTAGGAGTCAAGCTGTCTCTTGATGTGGGATGTGGTCTAGAGCACAGGATCTGCCTTGCACAGAGTTGCAGGCCAGAAGAAAGACATGTCTTCAGCAAGGCAGATAGGTCGTGTGTCTTCTGATCCCCATGGTGTTCACAGATAGGCCAGGTACCAGGATGGTGTGTGTGTCTCACCTGTAAACCTGATTATGACATGCCTCCTGGGAGTCATGCTATCTTTGGGTGTCCCAATGATCTTTTGTAAAGAGATTCTTTTCCTGAGTGTTAGAATTACTGCATAGAACATTTGCTGAGTGGAAGATAATATAATTTTCTCTAGGAAAGTTGCCTCAATTTGTTATCCACTATCAAATGATGAATCCTTACATTATGTATATAAGAAGACATTATGCAGCCTGAGCAGAACTGCCTAGAATTTACTTTACAGGAAGCTTTAAAGGAAAGAAGCAAGAGAACAGATTGCTACACCTGCCTGTATTGTAGCAGAGTTCCTAAGAGTATAAAAGTAACATGGAGTTCATGAAGTGTGATACACTGGAAGAAATGGACATTGTAAAACCCATGGTATTTCAAAAACAACTAAGAAAAATAGATTAAGTCTTTGAGAAGATGCTTCTAAAAATTGAACTCAGGCAATTGGAAACTAGATAACCCCCATGAACTGAGTGCATCTGAGAATGACAAGTCTACACCCTTATTGCAGCTTCTTAACCAGCAGGTCTCAAGAACAAAGGTCTTGCTCAGTGAGTCATGGGGCTACCTGCACTGACAACAGGGAGATATATAGAGATGTAGAGAGCCACTATGCGCTGCACCTGAAGATGGTGCTGGCTGAGAGTGCTCCTTATGATAAACAAGTCCTCATTTGGCTATACAGCTGTGTAGGGGCAGGGAATGGTCATACGTGGACATATGGAGAGATGATTCGTAGCATATGCTCATTGGTCTTTGCTTAGATATAAGCCTGGTCCCTGGGTAGGTGGGCCACCCCCACCAGAAAGCTACAATCCTGAGTAAACTGCCTTGAGAAGGAACCTTGTTGCCCTGTGTCTAATTTCCTGCTGGCCAGGAAGGGCGCCTGGCAATTGGTGGCCTGGTACGGGAACAAGGAAGAAAATCGCAGTAAAGCGACCCATGTGAGGTTCAAGAACTCCTGGCAGACAGGGCTATCGATGGGTAAGGTTCCTGGTTTAGGGTTTAAAATAGGTTCCTGGTTTAGAGTTTAAAAGTTCTCAGAAAGAGACGAGTTTAAAAGTTCTCGGTAAAGAGACAAATTCAGTTTCCTGAATAAGCTGTGTTGAGAAGAAGTTCCCATGGTACAGGGAGCTTCAGAACTCTTCACGGTCAGGGCAGCTAGTTGATAAGGTTCCCGGTTTAGGGACAAGTTTAGGTAAAAGATAATAAAGTGCTCGGTAAAGAGACAAAAACGTGGAAAGAAGATGGGTGTAATTTTCAGTTTTGTGGTTATATTTTTCCTCTGGGAAAGAAGTGAGGATAAAAGTTTTTCTGGTTACTGGTTCAAGGATATTCGGTTTAGGGAAAAGGAGTTTACAGTTAAAGAGCACCTGATGGGTCTGGCAATTGGAACTTATAGTGCAAACATCCAGCAGGCTTGAAAAGTGCTAGGAGTGACTGCCATTGAGTTGGGCAAAGAAACCTGCACTTTCAGAATCTATGGGGAGATGCCAGAGGCATGCAGACAGGCTTGAAGCTACCTTGAATTTTCTGAGGACTCTGTACAAGTGCCCAGGAACTTGATTAGCAAAGTGATTGGAAAGAATGGGAAAGTGATTCAGGAGATTGTGGATAGGTCTGGTGTGGTGAGGATTCGTGTGGAAGGTGATAACGACAAGAAGAACCCCAGGGAGGAGGGAATAGTTCCCTTCATATTTGTTAGCACCCGAGAGAATATCAGTAATGCTCAGGCACTGCTAACCAGAAGCTATGGGGGCAGGAGCCAGAGGACTGATGGTCCTGCCTATGGCCCCAGCTTAGACCCTTCCACAGCTTCTGAGACAGAAAAGAGAGAGGAGTCTAGTCGAGTAGGACCTGGTGACAGAGATCCCATAAGCCATGGAGAAGAAAGCAGGAGGCAGCCAATTGGGGGCCAGGGAAGGAGACCCCACCTGTTCCCCAGCCTGCCTCAAGATACAACTCATAATCTATTAGTTCAGTGCTAAAGATCCAGACAGCAATCCTTACAGCCTATTAGAAGATTTTGTCTGTATGTTTTAAAAAGAAATGATTAAGGTAGTAGTTATATCTCCCAGAATTATATGGATCAGACATGATAGAGGTAGGCCTCCAGAAGACTAGATTTCAGGGTTCAGGCAGGTTATCCTGATACTAAAATTTGTTAAGATTTTTAAAAGAGGTAGATGTAGTGGCCCTTGGTTTGCTATATCAGGCTACCTTACAAAAGGCAGCTGGGATAAAATCTGCAGCTGAGTGATATATGATAGATAGTTTCCAGTACAAAAAACAGCTGGGATAAATTAGGGAAAGATTTAAATTTGCTGAGGAACAGGGGGCATTGACGGTCTTGCATTGAGGATAAAGAAGGGAATTTTAGTTTGTCATTACAAGGGGTGCTTTGCTTTCAGATTATACATAATATTAGTGAAGATAGCCAGTGTGTTCAATTATATAATCAAACTGGTGCCTGGTTTGATTTGCCTAGCAATAGAACAGACACTCAAACCAATGCTAAGTGGATGCAGGGGTATGGCCAGTAATAGTAAGTAAACAAAAGCTGAGTATACCTGCCCAGCCACGATGGGCTACAGGTTGTCAAACCCATAAAACTGGTTGAGCTGTTAGAGGATATTATAACTTTTCTCCCGACATTGGGATTACCCGAAAGCCACACTATATCCCTTGGTCTGCAGAAGCCCCTTCAGCCATGACCCTGTTTAGAGAAAGGAGAGATTTTGGCATAAAGGCTGCCATCATTGCAGCAATTACTGTGGCGGCTGTGGCATCTTCCACGGCAGCGATTTCTTTAAATCCTTCGACTGTCAACAATATGTCCACCACCGTGGCTCAAGCCTTGAATATTCAAAGTATAGCCAGCTGAGAGATGTTAATTGAGCTGGCTCAATTAGGATGTGAATGGAAATTTTCTGGGCTTTGGGTAACCTCAGTACAATATAATAATGTGACCAAGGCTGCTAATATGTCTCGGGAGTTGTCTTCTTATCTTAAAGGCAATTGGTCTGGAGGGTTTGATGCCCTGTTGAGAGATCTCTGCCTGGCAATTGTGACAGCAAACTCTACCCGGGTTGACATGACTGTTGCAGAGGGATTGACGACGTGGATACATCAAGCAATGAATCATCTTAAAGAGCTGGCGGGTATGGGGACCCTGGCTGTTGTCTTAGTAGGGGTCTCTGTGCTATGCCTGTGTTGTCTCTGCCATATTGTCCGATCCCGAGAAAAAGAGACCTTGCCATGGTTGCACAAGCATTTTATGCCATTGAGGCAGGACAGTCCCCACAAGCATGGCTTACCGCCATTAAGTCTTGCAAAGTACATCACTTTCAGGCTGCGAGGCAAAGCACTCACTCGAGATAAGCTGAATGCTGCCTGCGGTCTCGTGAAGAGCAAGTCTGAGAGATGCGGGTTGGTACCACCCTTTCCTCAAAATTTCCTCATCTTGCCCACCTCAGCAAAAATCGGTACCAAAAGGTCTAGCATCCTTTTTGTGCTAGTGCAATGTCCATTACTCCATTCTGAGATCAGACCTCTACTCTTGCCTGTTTCGTTGTAAAACAAAAAGGGGGAACTGTAGAGAGCCGCTATGCGCTGCACCTGAAGATGGTGCTGGCTGAAAGTGCTCCTTGTGGTAAACAAGTCCTCATTTGGCTATACAGCTGTGCAGGGGCAGGGAATGGTCATACGTGGACGTATGGAGAGTTGATACATGGCATATGCTCATTGGCCTTTGCTTAGATATAAGCCTGGTCCCTGGGGTAGGTGGGGCTGCCACCACCAGAAAGCTACAATCCTGAGTAAACTGCCTTGAGAAGGAACCTTGTTGCCCTGCGTCTAATTTCCTGCTGGCCAGGAAGGGCGCCGGACATAGAGACATGGTGATCTCAAAGAAACTGGTCTATATGAAATAGGGCTGCTCAAAAGATCTACTAATAGGCACCCAGCATGGATGTCTGAATGTGCTACTGCATGTGCTGCCTGAATTTCTTGCCTGCTAAGCAATTTAGAGCATGGTTCAGTACTGCTGTAAAGACTGGAAAGTTAGTGTGATGAGGGATCATGATGTGAAACTCCCCCCCAAAAATCACTCAAACTATTAAGTTAAAACGGGGGAAAGAACTGACAAAAGCCACATGCTGGTTGGCAGTTGAAGAAATGAAGTAAATCACAGAAGCAGTTCAAAAGAATACATCTTGACCACCAGTTTTAGAACATATTTGGGTATTTACAAAGGGACTTCCCATGAAGCAAGTTAAAAGCCAGGGTAGCAGTAGGAGGATGTCAATTTCTGGTTAAGCCAAAGATGGCTGTAACTGATACAAGAAAGAGGAACCTTTGCCCTGTCACAAGAACATAGATATATTTTGAGTAGTATTATAAATTTCTCATCAGTAATGTTTTTAATTTAGATAAGGTATCCATTAATAATTTATATTATTAAGATTTGTAGTGATTATTGAAATTTTCTTGACATGATAACTAAAAAAATATGTCCTCTGTATTTTCCTTCACATACTGTGCTGTTTAAGCTTTAGGCATGTTCCACTCTTCTATCACCTCAATACATACCCCTGGCCCCTAGAGACCTTGTTATTTTGGGAAGCATATTTCATCAGCTGACATGCACTGTAGCAGTGTTATCCTCTGTTCCCTTCAAGTTATTGTTCCCATGTTATCCCTCCTCACTGTCTATATTCTTCCTCCAAAGTGATCACTGTATTGATGTGGCTCAAATAGAAAATATCTTTAGAAAAGTTGTGTTTTGCTGTTCAAACTTAATTCTGGCAGAATTTTTAAACTGTTGTTAACATTAAACATAACCAAATGTGATCAGTAAAGGTCAGACTCTGGCAGCTTCAGTGTGATGGTTTTTGTTTCATTTTCCGTATTGTCTTTCATTATGTTTTGATGTCATGTTTTTTTGTAATGACTGAAAGAGAGTGGATCTTCATGCATGGGAGGAACTGGGTTGAGCAGAAACAGGGAAAGCTGTAGTCAACATATATTTATGAGAATAGAATCATTTTCAATAAAATATTAAGAAAAGATTTTCTGGCATCTAACATGATAATCAAGTTTTTTCTCTCATTAAGTCCATTAGTGTGATACATTATATTTCCTGATGGCCATATATGGAACAGTGTCTACATATTTGGAAAACTTGTGGTAATTTATTTCAAATTAAAATCACATCTTTGTAATGAACACACAGATAATAGCATTAAAACACTACAATAAAACAACCAGTAAAAAGAATACTTGCTCAGACTAAAGTTTTGCATATTTCTGTGAACTACAAAAAGTTAGAATAGTCATGATGAAGCCACTGAGCTTCATTTAGTGCTCTACACTCTTGGTAGCAATTAGATATTTATCTCTCTCTCCACCAGAATCAAAATTTAATTGACAACATTAAATATAGAAATAAAATTATTGTATATCATTTTTATATATTCTGAATACTCTCCCTAATATTACCATTCTATGTTTATTTTATAAATGTCATAACTGAAGTTATATTTATAGTCTATTGCAGATATACATGGAGGTATTATAGAACTGGATCTGCATAAATGAGAAGCTGATCATTTTCTTTCTGAGTTTGGGTGACATGGTTTAATTTTATTCATTATCAATCAATCAACAGATCAAATAATCATGTTCCTGCATATTTTGTAATTCCATCTTTCACACTGGTGGAATTACAGTCCATTTTATATATGAAATATTTAATATTTGATTTATCAATTTATGGATATTTTGGTGGGCTGTCTCATTGCTACAATAAACAGGTCAGCAATGATCACTGAAAGAAAAATATTCTTTCGTATGATAAGAATTTTTCTGCCCGGCGTGGAACAGCTCTACCAAATAGTACTTCTATTTATTACATTCTGAGAGAACACAAAACTGGTTTCCATAATGGCTATATTAATTTATTCAAAGCACTTTGAGGAAGCTGTCAATTCCATGATGTCAAACCAGACAAAGACAGAACAAAAACAGAGGAAATTTATTATCAAACATCCCAGATGATGAAAAATTTCTCAATAATATATTATCAAACAAAGCACTAGATCATGTTATAAAACATTATTCACTTTGAATTGATTTCTGGAAAAGGCAAACACTGTAATCCTATTTTTATAGGGCTAGGGCTAGTGCAGCCTACAACAACAATGAAGGCAGCAGGGCCTCATGTAGAACCATGACCAAAAATTGTTTCATTTTCTTCATTATTAGAACATTGGATGCACAGGCTGTCTGTGAAATTCCTATCAGCCAAGATTTGATGACAAAATTTAAGCCACAAGAACTTCATTTTGACTAAAGTTATATTTCCCTGGTTAATTTCCACATCAAATAAGCAAAGGGAAGACTCTCAAGAGTAGCCTGGTCCTCATAAAATAATCAGTTCATGTAGGCTGCTGATTCAATCAACAAATCTATTCCAGTACTTACTTTTGCTAATGTTCACAAAGACAAGGTAATATGATTTAATTCTCTGTATTGAAATTTTGCTAAAGTGTATGAGTTAACACCAAGAAAACAAGTAAAATACATAATTCAGATACTTAAATAACAGTAGACTTTTTCCACATCATGACCAAACTGTGTCTAGGTAAAGTAGTATAATGACTCATAAGAACAAAAGGTCCAAAGGATGGAAAAGACAAAGAAATGTGCGGGTGATATTCACCAGCCACCAATTGTGATTATATAAAAAAGCAATGCAGCCTTGTAAGACAGAGGAGACAGTATAAAATGCCAGAAAGATAGACACCAGGACCAGAATATTCTGGGTGGCTATGGATTCAGGAGAATTTCTGCTGGAAACACGACTGCTGTGGATGTGTTGAACTCTCTGCTTGTTTTCATACAGAATCACAATCATCGATCTACTGGACCAGGCAATGAGCACAGAAAAGAAGATTTCAGGGCACACTACCAATGCTGCATAGAGCAAGTCATTAATTTCATTATGCCCTCCAGATGAACAGTACTCAAAATCTCGCTTTCTTGTCACATTTTTGTTATTTCTTTTGACAAGGACATACATCAAGAAAATGAAACATATAATCATGGACAAGACACAGAGTAGGAAAATGGAGCAGCAATGTACTTTGCAGCCTTTGCTTTTTGATCCTTACAACAGGATTCCCTGTGACTGATAGTGATGGCCTGGAAAACACTCAATAAACAAGTGGTGCTAATGGACACACTCTGGCCAAGACTTTGAATGTACAAAACCAATGTGCATCCAACATCATCTAAAAACTGCTTCAACCCAAAAGCTGCCAATGTGTGGGGTCCTCCTTTAGAGAGAACTATCAAGGCATTTGATGCCATTAGGTTCATAAGGATCCAATCTGTAGTCCTTAGTGTATGTTCTCTATAATAGAATAGGTAGTAGTTAAGAAGTGAGACATTTCCCAGAATTCCAGTTGTTATTTGTAACAAGAAAATAATTTGATAGTCATATTCCAGAATTTCATTCTGTGATTAGCACTGTTTTCTTTTGATGATGGTCACACCCATTTTCTCTGATTAAAATGAATGAAAAGTATTAATAATCATGAAGAGTTACTAGGAAGCTAAATCAGAAGCTTCTTTATAGCTCAGGTATACCATGTCATCATAGACTTTAGTCTATGTACTCTATGTACTATATCAATACTTTCTTAAAGTTTTTAAAGTAGCATTTATCAGTTATAATACATACTAGCATACAATTCAATATGGTAAAATTGCTTAAGGTTTCATGACACAATTATGAATTAGATAGATGCCTTCATAATCATAGAATATACATCATTATGAGCAAGGTTAATTGGCCTGTGAGAAGCAATGAAAGGAGATAATCAGTACTAGCAAGCATAATTGAAGTCTATAAGAATATACTCTTATTTTCTATTCATGGTATAATGAAATTCAGTTTTAATGAAAACTACCAACTTCAAACAAATCAATTCTTAAAGTACATTCCATCTACTATTGCATGGTAGATAATGAAAAATTAATAATTCCATTCATATATATATATGTGTGTGTGTGTATATATGTGTGTGTGTGTGATAGATAAAAAAATTCTATTAAGAGTATATATCACATTTAAATGATATTTCAAGCATATATATATATATATATATATATAATTAATAATATATTTATTAAGTTGACTTAGCATTTCAGCAATATTACAACACATAAACACATACATACATATGTACAGATTCGGGTCTGTGCTATTAGATATCTGAGGACAACCTGTGTGATAGAATCTCACAGCAGCTGGACCATGGACTGTCCCTAAAGGTATAATCTGTCTCTGGAGTTCATTCTACTCACTGGCTGCCTTATATGCTTGGAGATGAAGAGGATATGTAGAGCCTTGATTTGCCATGGTTAGGGAGAATTTTCATGGTGTGTTCACCATCTTAGAGGTTAAGGGAAGAATGGATCGGCACTGACTAGAATGTTAAATAAATAAATAAACAAATAAATAAATAAATAAGTGGTAAAAATTGTATGTGTAATCATCGTGTACCAGTCAGCCCATTCATGCAGTGCAGTTGGAGAAAATTCTCAAGACAACATACCTGCAAGTCAAGTTGTCACAATTTTTTTTTCAGGTCAAGGGAAATCCCATTGCAGATTCTGAAAGTAGCAACAGTAAATCAGCACTAGGATGAACCAAAAATCCCCAGTGATAAAAATATTGTACTACACACTCATGAGTTATGTACAGAAAGGGAACCTGACAGTCAAGAACATGAACAGAATTGGAAGTGAAGTCTGGAGTCTGTAGAAGTTATAAGAAAATAGAGAAATGATCTGAGACCCTAAGAACCACCAATATTTACAATGATTCCTTCCCATGTACTGGGCCTGCAGAAAAACCTGGGAGAATGGCTACAGCAGTGAATAGAAAGCACTCTCTTAAGTAAAACAGCTTAAGAAAAATTCATAGTGTAGATTCTGTCTCAATATTTTTTCTCAGCTTATAATATTTTAAATGTGTGATTATATGGGAGTAGGTATGCTTTGAATCCACAAAACTAAAAAGGGACCCAAATATAAGATCAAATGTCTGTATGAGAGCATCTTTTAAAGGTAAGGAAACATGTAAGATAAGAAAGTAGAAGGAGAAAAGTCAATGGAACATGCATATGTGCCATTGGTTCTAATGCTTTGACTCAATCAGGAATCTGCACATGCAAATCCTAAAGGTCCTTGTCCCCAGTTGGTTTTTGACCCATCAATAAAGATGCCAGCAGCCAATGGCTGCGCAAAGGGAGTTGGGACAGTACCCTTAGTGTTGTGAGGGTTAGGAAACAGGGAGAGAAGGAGAAATCCCCATGAAGCAGAGGGTACAAATGAACATAAGACCTCTAAGAGATGAAGACAATGAGCCATGTAAAAGTTCTCACAAGTAGTCACTGGTGTTATTTGGCTGAGGATAGCAGGGAAACGGTTAGGAATTTCCAGATTTTTAGATAGTCAAGGCATTTTTTTATATTAACTGGTGTGTGTGTGTGTGTGTGTGTGTGTGTGTGTGTGTGTGCATGTGTGTGTCTTCCATTTGTGATTTCAGAGGACTCCTGTGCTCATGCATGCCTGTGGTTAGCCAGGAGCCTAAACTCCACACTATTAAGGATGGTTTGCAACTTGGTGGGAGCACTTATTATTAAACTCATTTAGAGATCCCCAAGTGAAAGAGACAATAGACACATACCAAGTTCAGGAAGAGTGGTGATTTGGATTCTCAACCAGATAATCGATCATAGCCACAAGTCATGTGGTTCTCATGCAAGCCATGAAACTAAAACAAAGAACCACAGGCAATTGCAGGAATTTACACTGGCTGCCTGATAAGAGGAAGATATTGAGAATCAGAAAATAAAAGCTGTCTGCCTTCAGCCACCAGAAAAATAAAGGATAGAGTTTTATAAAAATGATCAAATTGGTTTTAAGAATAGAATGGAGTATACAGATTTTGCCCAAGCCACATGTTCAAATCTGATACAAAGAACTTAAGGTGAGAAGCTGAGAGATGTGCTGTACAAAGTGTGAGGCTGGATGCTAGGAGGAAGACAATGGGAGGAAGGGAGCCAGATTGTAGATGCAACCTACTTCCTACAAACATAATCAAAGAAGAGAGACAAATAAATTTGATTTGTTTTTGTTTTTTTTTTTTTTTTTTTTTTTTTTTTAAGGACAGCAGGGAGATTGAATGAAAAAAAAAGGTTTAAAGAAATTTAAAAGACTTCCCAAGATAAGACAAATTCTCACAATCATTAAACATGGTCTACATGATATTTCTAGGATTGCTTTTGCTGGTTTGACATAAATAGTACCTGGAAATAGGATTATACAGTAAGTAGATATAGATAATAAATATTGAGGTATTCAATCTTAAAATAAAATTAGGTTGAAAGCCAGAGATAGGAAGTCTAACCTATCTCAGACAGTAGAAACTTAGGCCTTCAGAATTATATAAACAGAAAGGGACATAATACCAATAGGTACCAACCAAGTTATTAATCTCCATAGTAGGGCAATTAATTGTACAAAGATGTAAAAATATTGAGGCTCTTGATCTTAAAATATAGGTCAAAAAGCAGAAGATGTAGAAGTCCTGTCTCAATGGTTCATATTAGTTTAGATTGTTTTAATTGTTTTGAATTAATTTAATTATCAAAATAAATCTGGTTATAAGTTTGGGTGGTTCTATTAAAATTCCTATAGGAGACAGGTCAAGCTATACCTTTAATGATTTGCATTTTCTGGACCAAGGACATGCCATTTTTGGAGAGAGGCTCTCTTTTTGTGTAGACAGGAAAGGAGAAAGGGCTTTAAATCCCCTGCCAGAGTGATGTGGATTAGATATTTAAGTGGAAGACCACAGAAGATCTCCTAAAATCAAGAAAATCAAACAAGACAGGTAGCTTAATTCCTTGTCAGGGAAATAGCCCAGAAACTGGCTTGGACATAAAAATATCTCTAGCTCAAAATTTGATCTTTTGATTTATATAAATCAAAAGATGGGAAGATGTCTTTCTCTTTCAAGTATTTGTTATACAGATTTTTGTTGCTTTTGTTGTTTTTTACTTTTGAAGACTTTCTTTCTTTTGGCAAGACAAATTGCTCTGATAACTTTTATTTTGTTATTGTCCTTTCTGATATACTTTAGGTGGTTAGTTGTTTTATATACTAAAACTTGTCTCATGAATCGACATATTTTCTTACCTAAACTTATTCCTATATCTACTCAAAATATATTTGGCATTCCAGACATCCATGAAAGATTCAAGACATATAAGAGAACAAATAGACTGATTCCATTTTAAAAACTGTTATCAGTTAATAATAATAACAATTTTAATGGAATCTTTATCTATTTGTGTATTTTGATCAAATGATTGGATTTAATCACTAGTATTCATAATAAAGAGTTATTTGATAACACTGAAAAAATATCTTTAGCCAAAAGTTCATATAAATTAGACAATAAATCTTGGTGATAGATTCATATGTACTGATTTGGCAAGATTCATCCTTAGAACTATTCAACTAACACTGTTCAGAGACTAGCTTCCAAAACATCTTCAAAAATTGTAAATACTTCCAGATGTTCTCACCTCATCCATCCTTTCAGACAGATCCAGTGAGAAGCCCTGAACTTTCTAAACAGAGACTGGATCACAGATGATAAATGAGCTTTCTTAAGTCGAAACAGTTTTTCAAATTTTCCTAACCCTTTTCATCCCTTTAAAGAATTTCTTTATACCCCTATTCAACAAGAAGAAGCTATGGAGATTCATCTGCACAGTTCCTGGGTTTTGTGTCTAATTATGGGTATTTTACAAACTGCAGATAGTATGTCATTTTAAGGGATAATTTGGAAATGTTCATAATTTTGGACCCAAGGATATAGGATGGATTATTCAATTTTATTCTTGAACAAAGCATTGTGTAGCCCTACTCTTACAGTGCTTTCAATCTGTATATTGATACAAAATTTGAAATTAATATTTTTTCTCTTAGATAGGCATTGTGCCTACTCCACTCATTTGAGAATACAAGGTTCTGATCCAGTCTTCTAATAGCTGCTATTGCAAACTGTTTAACATGATTAAGTAATACATGTTAAGGGCCAGAGTGCAAACTTATGGTTAGGATAGATTCTAATTTAAATGTAGTAAAGTGCTTTCAGTTTGCTCAAATAAAAATGGCTAAGTTTAGCTAAGATTTAACAATTCAAATATACTTTACATATATAGTCTTCAAAAATTTCAAAAATACACAGAATGTGACATTTAATGTTATTTCCTTATTAAGGATCATTTGACAATAAGACATGCGTGCTCCTGACAGCTTCTCCATTCTCCTTCAAAGATAATTTGAGCATCTTTACCTCCAGGTGAGGTTTTTTATCATGGCAAGACAGCAATTGGGCAGAAATGGGTCTACCCATCTACAGAAAAAATATATATTCTAGGAGAGGACACACAGTGCAGGAAGGTTGACAGTTTAGTTCTGCCAAAACAGAACAAATCAGCCCTTCCTAGGTTCTGCTTCATTTCAAGGTCTGACTGATGGTTCTGGACCTGAAGGCTGAAGACAGATGATCCAACATTATAAGGACTAGGAACCGTAAAAGTAGTCAGCTATCTCTATAATTATTTAAGTTTTAGAAACTATGTTTGGTGCTTCCTATACACTTAGGTAATACTTAATTTTCCCTGGTATTTCTGATGAAAGTTGAAAACTAGCAATAGTCATCATAAACAAACCTAAGTTGCTTAGCATTGAGAAATATTATATAGATATGAAAGTGTGGTTATAAGATGGTGTTACATGCTAAACCAAAATTTAATTCAAGTATAGAAATGTAAACTATTTAAGATAGGAATGACGGTAGAGTACTTTACCTAATTGATAAATATTACCTAATAGACTGGATATCATAGTCTGTGATTTACGTAATTGATGTGATGGTACTCAATATCTGTCTGAAAAGAGATTTTTTGTTTGTTTGTTTTGGTTTGGTTTGATTTGGTTTTGACAGAAAAGATGATGTGTTCAAGATTGTTGGAGATGTGTTTTGACTCTATCAGGCGTCTACATGTCCAAACACTAAAGGTCCTTGTCCCCAATTGATTTTTGATCAATATATAAAGATGCCAGTGGCTAATGGCTGGTCAAAGGGAGATGGGTCAAGACCCTTAGAGATGCTTGAGCTAGGATCCAGGAAGTGTGGACAAGGAGAAATTGCTACAAAGTAGTGGTTTATTAATGACATAGGAGCTGCAGGAGAAAAAGTCAAGGAGTGGTCATTACTCCTATAGGGCCTGCGGTAGCAGGGGAAGGTTTAAGCGTACCCAGCTTTGGATCTGGCTAAAGGCAATCTATAAGAGATTTTCTCTTCTATTTGTTTTAATGGTGAGAAATTATTTGTTTCTTACATTTTCTTGAACATAGTTAGCCTAACTGAGTTGGAGAATTCCTTCAACTATCCTCTGTATGGTCGGGTTATAAGGGGAAAGGTCTTGTTTGAGTTTGGTTGTGTCGTGGAATATCTTGGTTTCTCCATCTACAGTGACTGAAAATTTTTATAGATATACTAGTCTGGACTGACATCTGTAGCTCTTAGGTACTATGTGCTTAAGTGTTAGTAATTACATAGATGTTTATTAGTATTCATAGATACCTTTTCAATGTTTTTCCCAATAAATATAAGATGGCACAAACTGTGGTAAAAAAGATACTAGAAGATATCATTTCCAGGTATGGCATGCTTACTCTCCTGAGTTCTGATAATGCTTAGTATCACAACAATGCTTAGTAACACAAGAGGATAGCCAAAGCTAAAGGAGCAGATTGACAATTTGATTGTACTTAGAGGCACCAAAGCTAAGGTACAGATAATGACTAGGTCTCTAAAACAGAGATTAAATTTAAGATAGAGACTGGCAGTAACTGGGTAGCTTTCAAACACTTCACACTATATAGGGTCTGAAATAATCCTTATACTTTGGGAATAAGTCCCTTTGAGGTTATGTTTGAAAGACCTACACCTATAATTCCAAACTTAAGAGCTGATGTGTATACTGAAATTGCTGACAAATATGTTCTTGTTTCTGTCAAGACTTTTGCCCACAGGTAAAAGAAGCTTTGGCCCTGGCTAAAGGCAATCTGTAAGGCTGCTCCTCTACCTATGCTGCACAATTGCCAGCCAAGTGGCTAGGTTTCCATTAAGAGACATCAAAAGCAATCCTGGGAGACAGATTGGAAAGGACCATATATAGTGTTACTGACCACTTTCATTGCTCTCAAAGTTGAGAGGATTACTATTTGGATTCATCATAACCCTCCATGGATGACCCACACCCAGACTTAGAAAATGCCAAACCCAAATGCAAGGGCCTCAAGGAAAAAGACAATTATTTAAAACTCAACATGCAATGCCTATAATTTTTATGACCTTAAGTTTAACTACTGGAACTTCCTCCAAATACAACACTCCCCAGCCTTAGAATTAGACTGATTACTTAGTGATGGATTCCTGGGATTCAAATACCAGCAAAAATTGCTCCCATAGGTAGCTGATTCCCTAATTTAACTTTAAATATGTAGTCCATCATCTGGAATGGCAAACTTATAAATTAATATTTCTTTTACATCTCCTCATGGCAAAAACATGTGGAAAAGAACTGAAGAAAACATGAGGGGGCACTGACTAGCCTTTCTGTGGTTCAGGGGACTCTGTGTACACTGAGGATATTTGATGGGTAGCACCAACAAAAGACATAGGCCATATAGATGCTTACACTGCAACCCTTTGCTTATTAAAAGTCACCTATGAAGTCCTAGATATCATTCATAATGAACTTAGTTGTGATTGTTGTCTTTGTGTAATATTAAATAGCCTTATCACAATGGCATCACTTATAATGTCTCAGTCACTTATTCTGCAGAAGCATATAACTGTAGATAGAAACAAACCTGTCCTAGTCAAATTTCTTGCAATCAGTTAAGTCACCCAGTCTCAGCATACTACCTGTGCCCTCCCCCAAAAAAATCCTTACATAAACATTTAGCGCAGAATGAAATTGTCCAATACAGGTTCTTCCAGGACAGTCTTCAGGAGGTTATGAAAAACTGCACTTCATTATATTTGGTGAGGGAATTGCAATCATGATAAGCATCTCATGGTATCTATACATCCATGGTTAATAAATCTAAGCAGTGAAAAAATATTTGAGTAACTGCTCTTCCAGTCTTAGCATGTCCAGCTATGGATGGTATGATCTAGGACTGAGATGACAGTGATCTACAGTGTCTGCCAATACAGAGAGTTCTATATTGTTGCCTAGGAGGAAAGATTTGAATATATCAACTTTTATACATAATACACATTTTACTCCTATTAAACCCATTACATCCTCTACACTGTAGAATAATAATTATACAAACTAATGGGTCTTGTTATATGGCAACTTCCAAGGACAGGCTGAGACTTATCTGCAGGATAAAAACCTAACACCCATATACCTGGAAAAACACTTAGCATATTAAAAGCTATTACTATATGTATATCTAACCATGGGCAAGACTTGGGTTCAGAGCAGCTGGTAGTTTTGCAATACACAGTCTAAACCTTGGTGAGTGCTTTCAGGATAGATCAGAATCCGGATCACAAATTCTTCAGAGGTCTCATGAGTTGTAGTAAATTTTCATCTCAATAAGGGGCTTTTACTTCACCTTTGATCATTCAGTTTACAGATTAAAAAGATACAACATTTTTGTTTACCCAAAGTCTTAATCATCACTAGAGCTGAGCAGATATTTACCCTCTACAGTATTAGAATTTACTGCTCAATCAATAAACTCAAATTATAACTTGCCATGTTCTATCTGGGCAGTCTTAACAGAATAGCAATGATTATACATATGCAAATATTACTGTGGTTCTATAGATTATGACCCAAGCATGGAAGAGCTGCAAAAAATAGTACTCCTATTTTAATGTTTTTGAGGACACAAAATTGATTTACATAATGATTATAGTAATTTCTTCAAAGCTCTTTTGATGAAGCAAACATTACCATGATGCCAAACCAGATAAAGACAGAATACCTACAAGGGAAACTCAAAATCAAACATCTCTGCTGATGAAAATACTCCCAATGAACTATTAATAAACAATGCTAAAAATCATGTCTAAATAATCATTCAGTTTGAATTGATTTCTATAGGAGGTTAAAGAAATGATACTATTGTTTATGGTCCTAGTACAGACTACAGCCAGAGTTCCAGGGCCTCCTGAAGAACAAGTTCATTGTCAACCATGCTTTCAGTTTTTCTCCTATTAGAATGTAGATCCCACATGCTTTCTGTTAAATCCCCAAGCAACCAACTGCCTTGACAGAATGAAAGCCAGATAGTCAGGTTTTTTATATATATACTTTGGATACAAGCACTCTATCAGATGTGGGGATAGTGGAGACATTTTCCCAATCTGTAGGGTGCCGATTTGTCTGACTGACTATATCCTTTGCCTTACAGAAGCTTTTCAGTTTCATGAGTTCCCATGTATCACTTCTAGATTAGAAGTTCTTTGCCTTAGAGTTCTGTTTAAGAAAATTCCCCCTGTGCCCATGAGTTCAAGGCTTCTTCCAAATTTCCCTCCTTTTAGATTCAGTGTATCTGGTTTTATGTTGAGGTCCTGGATCCACTTTGACTTGAAATTTGTGTAAAGTGACATATATGGCCTACTTTCATTTTTCTAAATACTGACTTCCAGTTAAACCAGCACCTTTATTGAAGTTTTTTTTTTTTCTTTTTTATATTTTGGCTTCTTTGTCAAAGATCAAGTCTCCATAAATGTGTGGTTTTACTTCTGAGTCTTCAGTTCTATTACATTGATAAATCTGTATGTCTCTGTACAAAAACCATGCCATTTTTATTACTATGCTCTGTAATATAGCTAGAGGTCAGGGATGGTAATTCCACCAGAATTTCTTTTATTGTTAAAAATGTTTTTGCTATTCTGGGTTTTTGTTTTTCCACATGAAATTGAAAATTACACTATCCATGTCTTTGAAGAATTGCATTGGAATTCTAATGGGGATTGCATTTAATCTATAGATCACTTTTGGTAAGATGGACAATTTTACCATGTTAGTCATACCAATCCATGAACATGGGAGCTATCTCTATTTTGTGAGGTCTTTGTTTTGTTTCTTGAGAGACTTGAAGTTCTTGTCATAAGGAACTTTCACTTGTTTGGTTCGAGTTACCTCAAGACATTTTATATTATTAAAGACTATTGTGAAGGGTTTTGTTTCCTGCTTTCTTTCTCAACCAATTTGTCATTTGTACAAAGGAAGGATACCAATTTGTTTGTGTTAATTTTATATCCAGACACTTTGCTGAAGTTCAACTGTAGAAGTTCCCTGGTAGAATTTTGGGGGTGGTTTATGTATACTACCATATTATCTATAAATAGTGATAGCTTGACTGTTTTTTTTTTTAATTTGTACCCTCTTGGTCAACTTTTTTTTTTTGTCTTATTGCTCTGGCTAGAACTTCAATTTATATATTGAAAAGATACGAAGAGATTTGGGCATCCTTGTCTTCTCCATGATTTTAGTGGTATTTCTTCATGTATCTCTCCATTTAATTTGATATCGGCTCTTGAGTTGCTGTATATTTCTTTTATTATGTTTAGATATGGAACTGAACTATTAGTAAACAATGCTAAAAATCATGTCTAAATAATCATTCAGTTTGAATTGATTTCTATAGGAGGTTAAAGAAATGATACTATTGTTTATGGTCCTAGTACAGACTACAGCCAGAGTTCCAGGGCCTCCTGAAGAACAAGTTCATTGTCAACCATGCTTTCAGTTTTTCTCCTATTAGAATGTAGATCCCACATGCTTTCTGTTAAATCCCCAAGCAACCAACTGCCTTGACAGAATGAAAGCCAGATAGTCAGGTTTTTTATATATATACTTTGGATACAAGCACTCTATCAGATGTGGGGATAGTGGAGACATTTTCCCAATCTGTAGGGTGCCGATTTGTCTGACTGACTAGGTCCTTTGCCTTACAGAAGCTTTTCAGCTTCATGAGTTACCATGTATCACTTCTGGGTTAGAAGTTCTTTGCCTTAGAGTTCTGTTTAAGAAAATTCCCCCTGTGCCCATGAGTTCAAGGCTTCTTCCAAATTTCCCTCCTTTTAGATTCAGTGTATCTGGCTTTATGTTGAGGTCCTGGATCCACTTTGAGTTGAAATTTGTGCAAAGTGACATATATGGCCTACTTTCATTTTTCTAAATACTGACTTCCAGTTAAACCAGCACCTTTATTGAAGGTTTATATATATATATATATATATATATATATATATATATATATATATATATATATATATATATATATATTTTGGCTTCTTTGTCAAAGATCAAGGCTCCATAAATGTGTGGTTTTACTTCTGAGTCTTCAGTTCTATTACATTGATAAATCTGTATGTCTCTGTACAAAAACCATGCCATTTTTATTACTATGCTCTGTAATATAGCTAGAGGTCAGGGATGGTAATTCCACCAGAATTTCTTTTATTGTTAAAAAATGTTTTTGCTATTCTGGGTTTTTGTTTTTCCACATGAAATTGAAAATTACACTATCCATGTCTTTGAAGAATTGCATTGGAATTTGAATGGGGATTGCATTTAATCTATAGATCGCTTTTGGTAAGATGGACAATTTTACTATGTTAGTCATACCAATCCATGAGCTTGGGAGCTATCTCTATTTTGTGAGGTCTTTGATTTGTTTCTTGAGAGACTTGAAGTTCTTGTCATAAGGAACTTTCACTTGTTTGGTTCGAGTTACCTCAAGACATTTTATATTATTAAAGACTATTGTGAAGGGTTTTGTTTCCTGTTTTCTTTCTCAACCAATTTTTCATTTGTACAAAGGAAGGATACTGATTTGTTTGAGTTAATTTTATATCCAGACACTTTGCTGAAGTTCAACTGTAGAAGTTCTCTGATAGAATTTTGGGGGTGGTTTATGTATACTACCATATTATCTATAAATAGTGATAGCTTGCCTTTTTTTCGAATTTGTACCCTCTTGATCAACTTTTTTGTCTTATTGCTCTGGCTAGAACTTCAAGTTATATATTGAAATGATACGAAGAGATTTGGGCATCCTTGTCCTCTCCATGATTTTAGTGGTATTTCTTCATGTATCTCTCCATTTAATTTGATATTGGCTGTTGAGTTGCTGTATATTTCTTTTATTATGTTTAGATATGGAACTTGAATTCCTGATCTCTCCAATACTTTCAACATTAAGTAGTGTTGTATTTTATCATATGCTTTTTCAGCATCTAATGAGATGATCATGTGATTTTTTTCATTGAGTTTGTTTATATAGTGAATTGTGTTAATGGATTTTTGTACATTCAGCCAACCTTGCATCTCTGGAGCGAAACCTACTTGATCATGGTGAATGATTGTTTTGATGTGTACTTGGATTCAATGTGCTAAAAATTGTATTGCTTTTTTTTCATCAAATTTTTTTTTGGTTTTTTTTGTTTTGTTTTTTTTTTTGACATTTCTAAAGAGAATGCTTTTATTTTTCAAAAGGAAACCCATTATACCCATACATGCATTTGAAATGTATACAATTAAAATCAACTACTCAGCGATAAACTGTCCTGGAGCATCTCCAAAGCAGACATGGTAAATGTTCACTTAGCAATCTTTCCCAGTTATGCGACACTTCAATATTCTGAGATGAAATAGGGTACTTTGTATCATGTTCTAGGCAGTTGAAAAGGTTAAGTATTGCCAAAAATTTATCATATTTGCCACTTGATTTTAAGAATTAAAGATGTTCCCAGTCTTGAAGTTCTTCCTTCATCTCTGCTGTAGGGTAGACCTGGGTGAGTATCCACCTAAGGTCATCCAGGGTTTTTCTGTTGTTCTCTTCGATCTCCTTGGCTTTTGAGAGGATTGTTTCAGGAACATCTTTCATGGCACTCAGTTCAATCACTAGATGGTATAGAGGACTAATCCAGGAACCCACATAATTGATCAAAGTTTTTAAATAATCTTCGATTTCAATATCTGCATGCTTAGTTCCCCAATTTGGGGGTTTGTGAGAGTAGAATGGCAATAAGTTCCCGCTCTGACAACAGTCTTATCCCGCCGAATCAGTTGTAAATTAAAAGCTGCAAATTGTCCAGATGAGAATTGGTTGTGGTAAAGTTCTACATAGAATTGGTTAGCCAGGTTTTGGAGAGTTTCAGCTTTCTGGATGGCACTGTTAAATGTTTCCACAAGTGGATTCCAGCAGCCGCCCTCTGTTGCCTGACATGCAGGAATTGATGCAGCTTTCTCCAAAGCAGCAGGTTTGAGACCACCAGCAACAGTAATGGCCAAAAGTAAGGTTGACTCAATGGCAGCTCCATCAGTGAGTTGTTCCTAAGCAGGATGAGTTCTGTCTCTGGAGACCTGCTTCACTTGAGTTGTACATTTGGTTAGCTTCTGTTCCTATATATTCTAGCAGATAAGTCCTATGGCATGCCTTCCATGCAACAGCAAGTAGTCACGTACAGAAACACTCATTCATGAAGCACATCTTTCTGTCTTCAGATAATGTTGACTCTTTTATTACAACATACATATACGTGTCTGGATGGCTTCCTTTTACATGTTACTACATGTTGAATCTTGTGCAAATTATTTTTGAAATCTCTGGAACCATTGTCAGCAGCCTCATCCAAACCATCATCACAATATTCTGGAGCATCAAGTTTCTACAGGTTTAGGCACATCCTTTCCCACTCAGTCCAAACAAGGCATTCTTCTGCTACATATGCACCGGTGACCATGGACTACTCCATGTATGCTCTTTGGTTGTTGGCTTAGACTCTGGGAGGTCATAGAGATCCATCCAGGTTAGTTGATACTGTTGTTCTTCCTTTGGAGTTGCCATTCACTTTAGCTCCTTCAGTCCTTCCACTAAGTCCCCCATAGGTGTCCTTGGCCTTAATCCAAGAGTTGGCTGTATCTGCATCTGTCTCAGTCAGATACTGGTAGAGCCTTTCAGAGGACACCAATGTGCTCCTTTTTGCAAGCACAACATGTCATTAATAATAGTGTCATTGGTTTGGGCCTGTGCATGGGATTGAACCCAAGTTGGACCAGTCATCGTATGTCTCTTCCTTAATTTTCTGGACCATTTTTGTCCCTGCATTTCCTTTAGTCAGGAACAATTGTGTATGCAATATTTTGAAGATGAGTGGATGGCTCCAGGCCTCAACTGGTGCCCTGTCTATCTACTGGGGATGGTCTCTTTAGGTTCCATCTCCCCACTCTTGGCTATTTCAGCTAAGGTTACTTGCATTGAGTTGTGGGATATTCTCACATCCCAGCTCTCTGGGATTCTCTAGAGGTTCACCATGGCCCTCACTCCAAACTGCTGTGTATTTCCATTCATTCTCCTAGCCCTGAGGGCTTCTATTGTGTCTCCCTCCCATATTTGATTCTTTCTACTTTTCCCCTCTCTATCTCCTAACCAGGTTCCTCCCTCCCTCTTCTTTCTGGGATTATTTTGTTCCTCCTAAGTGGGATTGAAGTATCCACACTTGTGCCTTCCTTCTTGGTAAGTTTCATATGACCTGTGAGTTGTATCATGAGTATTCTGTTCTTTTGGCTAATATGCACTTATCAGTGAGTATAGACCTTGAATGTCTTTTGGGGTAAGGGTTAACTAACAGTGGTTAAGAATACTGGTTGCTGATCCAGAAGCCCTGAGTTCAATTCCTAGCACATGGTCACTTAGAACCATCTGTAATGGGATCTGATGTCCTCTCCTGGTGCATCTGAAGATAGAGAAAATATAATCACATATATATAGTCTAGACTCACAGTTTCTTTAAGAGCTGAATTTAGTATCCTTTTAATTTCTTCACCAAATGAGTAAATATGTAGAAGTTGGATTTTTGAAATTTAGGCTTAATAGAAGTTCAGCACTTTTATAGACCTACTGTTATCTGCTTCAATTGACTTGATGATTCTGCATCCACATGGACATTAGTCACAGACTACAAAGTAGTTAGACAGCATGAACAAGCCTCGAGGTTATATGAGTTGTCTCTTCCAAAGCATAAGACTGTGTAGAGTAGCACGGATGGGACCATTACTTCTTTTTTTTTTTTTTTTTTTTTTTTAATTTTATTTTATTTTTTTATTTTTTTTATTGGAAATTTTTTATTGTAAATTTTTTATACATTTCAGATGTTCTCTCCTTACCCCATTTCCCCCCCTCCCTCCCAGGAACTCACTATCCCTTCCCCCATCCTCCTATCTCCACATTGGTGTACCCCCTTCCACCCTCCCCTGTACCTCACCTCCCCACCCTCGGGTATCCCCCCCCCACGACGTCCAGTCTTCATGGGACCAAGGATCTCTTCTCCCACTTATATATAGCTCCCTTGCATATATAGCTGGAGCCATGGGTCCCTCCCTAAGCGCTCCCAGGCTTGTGGTTTAGACCCTGGGAGCTCAGGTTGGTTGGGATTGTTGCTTTCCTCATGGTGTCTCGAATCCTCTCAACTCCTTCAGCCTTCACTCTATCTTCTCCATTGGGAACCCCGTGATCAGTTTAATGGTTAGCTGTGGGCTTCTGCCTCTGAGTATGTCGGACTCTTGCAGACGTCTAAGGAGACAGGCTCCTGTGAGCATGTACATCCTGACATCCACATCAACCTTTGGTGACTGCACATAGAATGGATATCCAGGTGGAATGGTCTGTCTCTTCTTCAGTTTCTGTCCTGCACTGTGTCTCCATATTTGCACCCTTGAGTATTTTGTTACTCCTTCTAAGAAGGACTGAAGCCCCCCCTACTTGGTCATCATTCTTCATGAGCTTTTTGTGGTCTGTGAGTTGTATCTTGGGTTTTTCAGGCTTCTGGGCTAAAATCCAATAATCAGTGAGTGAATACCATGTATGTTCTTTTGTGATTGGGTTACTTCACTCAGGATGATATTTTCTAGTTCCATCCATTTATATATGAATCTATCAAATTCATTTTTTTTAATAGCTGAGTAATATTCCATTGTATAAATGTACCACATTTTTTGTATCCATTCCTCTGTTGAAGGGCATCTGGGTTCTTTCCAGTTTCTGGCTATTATAAATAATGCTGCTATGAACATAGTGGAGCATATGTCCTTGTTATGTGTTAGAGCATCTTCTGGATATATACCCAGGAGTGGTATAGCTGGGTCCTCAGGTAGTGATATGTTCGATATTCTGAGGAACCGCCAGACTGATTTCCATAGTGGTTTCACTATCTTGCAATCCCACCAACAATGGAAGAGTGTTCCTCTTTCTCCACATCCTCGCCAGCATCTGCTATCACCTGAGTTTTTTATTTTAGCCATTCTGACTCCTGTGAAGTGGAATCTCAGGGTTGTTTTGATTTGCATTTCCCTGATGACCAAGGATGCTGAGCATTTCTTTAGGTGCTTCTCGGCCATTCGCATTTCCTCAGTTGAGAATTCTTTGTTTAGCTCCTTACTCCATTTTTTAATAGGGTTATTTGGTTGCCTAGAGTCTAACTTCTTGAGTTCTTTGTATATATTGGGTATTAGTCCTCTATCAGATGTGGAATTGGTAAAGATCTTTTCCCAATCTGTTGGTTGCCGTTTTGTCCTATTGACAGTGTCCTTTGCCTTACAGAAACTTTGCAATTTTATGAGGTCCCATTTGTCAATTCTTGATCTTAGAGCATAGGCCATTGGTGTTCTGTTCAGGAACTTTCCCCCGTGCCTAGGTATTCGAGGGTCTTCCCCACTTTCTCTTCTATTAGTTTCAGTGTGTCTGGTTTTATGTGAAGGTCCTTTATCCACCTGGACTTGAGCTTTGTACAAGGAGATAGGAATGGATCTGTTTGCATTCTTCTGCATGCTGTCCTCCAGTTGAACCAGCACCATTTGTTGAAAATGCTGTCCTTGTTCCACTGGATGGTTTTAGCTCCTTTGTCAAAGATTAAATGACCATAGTTGTGTGGGTTCATTTCTGGGTCTTCAACTCTATTCCACTGATCTTCCTGCCTGTCTCTGTAGCAATACCAGGCCATTTTTATCACTACTGCTCTGTAGTAAAGCTTGATATCAGGGATGTCGATTTCTTCAGAAGTTCTTTGATTGTTGAGAATGGTTTTCGCTATCCTGGGTTTTTTGTTGTTCCAAATAAATTTCAGAATTTCTCTTTCTAGTTCTGTAAAGAATTGAGTTGGTATTTTAATGGGGATTGCATTGAATCTGTAGATTGCTTTTGGCAAGATGGCCATTTTTACTATATTAATTCTGCCAATCCATGAGCATGGGAGATCTTTCCATTTCCTGAGATCGTCTTCAATTTTTTTCTTCAGAGACTTGAAGTTCTTGTCATACAGATCTTTCACTTGCTTGGTTAGATTCACCCCGAGGTATTTTATATTATGTGTGACTATTGTGAAGGGTGTCATTTCCCTAATTTCTTTTTCAGCCTGTTCATCTTTCATGTAGAGGAAGGCTACTGATTTGTTCGAGTTGATTTTATAACCTGCCACCTTGCTGAAGTTGTTTATCAGGTTTAGGAGTTCTCTGGTGGAATTTTTGGGGTCACTTAAGTATACTATCATATCATCTGCAAATAGTGATACTTTGACTTCTTCCTTTGATATTGGCTGTTGAGTTGCTGTATATTTCTTTTATTATGTTAAGATATGGAACTTGAATTCCCCATCTCTCCAATACTTTTAACATTAAGTGGTGTTGTATTTTATCATATGCTTTTTCAGCATCTAATGAGATGATCATGTGATTTTTTCATTGAGTTTGTTTATATAGTGAATTGTGTTAATGGATTTTTGTACATTCAGCCAACATTGCATCCCTGGAGTGAAATCTACATGATCATGGTGAATGATTGTTTTGATGTGTACTTGGATTCAATGTGCTAAAAATTGTATTGCTTATTTTTTCATCAAAATTTTAACCTCCAAAACAACCAAACAACCCAATCAAAAAATGGGGTAAAGAATTAGCAGACAATTCACAACAGAGGAATCTCAAATGGCCAAGAAGCACTTAAAGAAATGTTCAAAGTCCTTAGTTATTAGAGTAATGCAAATCAAAATGAATCTGAGATTCCATCTTTCACCAATCAGAATGGCTAATATCAAATACCCTGGTGACACCACATGTTGGCAAGAATGCTGAGAAAGAACACTCCTCTGTTGCTGGCATGATTGCAAACCTGTAAAACAACTCTGGAAATCAATCTAGAGATTCCTCAGAAAATTGGAAATTGGTCAACCTGAAGTCTCAGCTATCCCACCCCTGTGCATATACCCAAAAGACGCATCTCTATGACATAAAACACGTGCTTCGTTATGGGGATAGTGGTCTTATTTGTGATAGCCAGAAGCTGGAAGCAACCCAAATGTCCCACAACAGGAGAATGGATACAGAAAATGTGGTTCATTTGCACAATGAAATACTATTCAGCTATTAAGAACATGGACATCAGGAGTTTTGCAGGCAAATGGATGAAACTAGGAAATATCATCCTGAGTGAGGTAACTTAGACTCAAAAGAATGTGCATGGTATGTACTCACTAATAAATGAATATTAGTCAAAAGTGTACTGAATACTCTAGATATAATCTACAGAACTCAAGAAAGTTAATAAGCCAAAGGGCCCAAGCGAACATGCTTCAAACTTATTAGGCAGGGAGAATAAAGCAGAGGGCAGAGGGAAGGAAGGAATTGGGTGAGAGTGGGGCAAGGGAAAAGGGGAGCATGATCATATATTGGGGGGACCAGGAGTGAAGCCATGAGTGCCAGAAAAATGAAAGGGAATATACAACCTCCGGAGGTGGGAGGTGGGGGAAGCCTATAGAATCTACCAGAGACCTTGGAGGTGAGAGAATCTCAAGATTCCAAAGGAAGGACTTTAGAATAAATGCCCAACAATGGGGAGACAGAACGTGTAGAATTAAACCTATAGTAGAAAGACAGGGTATCAAACAGAAGGATAGGGTTGCCATACTAAACTCAAAAACTCTTACCCAGAATTGATCCTGTCTAAAAGAACTGCAGGAATAAAAATGGAGAAGAGAGACTGAAGGAAAGGAGGTCCAGTGACCAGTCCAAATTGGGACGGATCTCAAGAGTAGGCTCCAAGGCCTGACACTATACTGATGCTAGGATGTACTTACAAACAGGAGCCTAGCATGACTGCCCTCTGAAAGGTTCAAAAAGCAGCTGACTCAGATGGAAGCAGATACTTACACTCAACCACTGGTCTAGAGTCATATATGCCTGTGGCTGAATTAGGAAAAGGCTGGAAGAAGTTGAGGAGGAGGGCAACCACATGGGAAGACCAGCAGTTTCAACAAACCTGGACCCCGAAGATCTCTTAGACACTGAGCCACCAACAAGCAGCATACAGGAACTGGTCTGGGCCCCTGACACATATAGAGCAGAGGGCTGTCACGTCTCTCTTCAATGAGAGAAGATGCACCTAACCCTTGAGAGACTTGAGTACCCAAGGAATAGGGAGGACTGGTGGGTGTAAGGGTATGTGGAGTTATGGGGATATCCTCTTGGAGACAGAGGGTGAGGAAAGAGATGAGTACTTTTTGGAAGCAGAAGGGACAGGGAATAATGAATGGATTCTAAAAAAAAAAACCTTAAAAAAGATATTTTTCAGAAAGGTGATTTTTATGGAGAATCTTTTATTTTCTGAATCCCTTGTACATAAAGTGGGCAAAGAATTTGAAACTGCAAGTTGAAAATTGAAATCGGCCTTACAAAATATGGTCAGCTCATGTAGTTTACTGATTTAACCACATGACAAATGCCATCAAGGACTTTGACTAATCTTAAAAAAGGCAAGGTTCTAATTTAATTCCCTGAACTGTCCTTCTGAAGAAAAGTATGAGTTAAAAACTAGAAACGAAGCAAATGTATAATTGGAATACTTAAAATAAGGAAATTTTATTCCATATTCAGAGAAAACATAGTCTGGTCATAATACTGTAATGACTCATAAGAACAAAGGGTCTAGAGGATGGAAAACAGAGAATTGAGGCAGGTGATATTCATAGCCAGCAATTGGGATTATACAAAAGAGCAATGCAGTCTTGTAAGAAAGATAAAACAGTATAAAATGCCAGAAAGTTAGATACTAGGACAAGAATGGTCTGGATTGCTATGGAATTTCGAGAGTTTCTGCTTGAAACATGTACTGGTATGGGTTCAAAAAACCAATGAATTAGCCTATGGTAAAGTAGTAAAGGGTAAATCCATCCAGACTTGTCAGATACAAGAGGAAGGGTAAAGCTTTTCTGGAGATTCTGAGTATGAGTGTTTATGAATGTCTGTTTAGGGTGTAAACAGACTACCAACTAGGGATTCCTCATCATGGATATTAACAGCTCAAGACTGATTATCTACAAAACCATATATTGACAAATACTATCAGCTTGTCCTCTGTTGTACCTAATAAATATGATGTTTCAGATTTCAGTGGCAGAACACCACCAATCCAAAATGCATTTTATGTGTCTCTGAAAATGTCCTTTTTTGATTCCTTCAGCACCACTAGCCTTGGGTCTAGGTCCCAAGCTATGAAATATGAAAGGTACCAAGTCCCTAAGCAATGTCCATAGCAAGAGTAAGAGCATAAATAAATTTCACATCAACTTTGCCTTTTTGATATTTTGTTCAAAGCCATAGAAAGGGAATTAATACCTATTTAATATACCAATATTACTAAGATGTGTAATGCACAAAACATAAGTTATGTTAAAAATAGTTAAGAAAAGCAGAATTATTCTAGACATTAAAAATTCTTGAGAAAAGTTCATTAATTGGTAAATAGCACAAAAACAAATTTTACTTTGAATAACTTATAGGAGCAGGAGTGAGAGGATGGTGACACAGATATCTCACTTAGGGTTGAGCACTGTCAGTCTTTAATTCTTATCATTGATTTGTAATGTGTTCGACATTAATGGCATAGCTGTCCAAATCATGTAATTTTACCAAAGATTACAGGGTCAGGCATGACATTGACTTCTGTGAAATCGGACTAAAATGAGTTCAGGAATTATTTAGCTACCCCATGGCAATCAAGCCAACAATGCCAATGGACACATCTTTCTTGTCTGGTCAGTACTGAAGTATGTTGGTTAAAGCTTTTAGACAGAACATTGCTGTTTTTATCCCTACAAAACTTACACAGCATTTTCTGCCACAATAAAATCTAGACCGCAGAGATACTTCCAGGTCATAAATATGAAACTTGATGGCTCTTCTTCCTTTAATATCATACTACGGTATATAAGTGCAACTTTTATTCACAATATGTTATTGTCATCTCAGATAGTGATTTCTGAATAAACTCACACTTCTAGCATTTTGTGAACTTTGCGTGGATGCTTGACTTTTGGGGGGACAAATTCTTCTAAAAGCTGACTGATTCAATCTGGATCCTGTTAGCTTATCACAGAATTGCTTTGCCTAACCTCATACTAACTTATCAATCTAGTCTATCCTTCTTGTTAATCAATCCATGACTCCCTCTGTCTTCACCACAACCTTCTTTTATAAAAGGGTCCCAGTAAAACTGTTTTCCCCTCTCTCTCTGTGCTGCTCTCTTAAGTTCTTTGCTTAATGTGTTGATCTCATGAGAATTTGGTTAATCCAATCTCTTACTCATTTTATGAAATCTTTCTCCGATTAATCACTTTGCTTTTCAATTAGTTATCACTTGCAAAATGGCTACTCCCTTCTCCAACAAACATCACATTGTTAGAGATTAAAGATATGTACTAAGGACATGTTTGCATTTTTGCCAGAGGCATTAAAGGTATGTCATTCCAGTTGGATCACTGAGACCTAGAAGGTCTTACGATGTGATCCTTTGCCAGAGCAGCCATGTGGTTGCATGTAAATTTCTCTACAAATGTATTGAGTAACATTGAAATAATGTACAAGGAAATTTAGGGCTTCTTTCAATATATATATATATACACATATGCATATACATCTACATATATATCCACATATACAGATACATCATATATATCACCTACATCTACATATATTCTCTTGGGTGTGTTTGCTTTTCTTTGTTCTAGAGCTTTAAGATGTGTTGTTAAGGTGCTAGTGTAGGATTTCTCCAATTTCATTATGAAGCCACTCAGTACTGTGAATTATCTTTTTAGCATTGCTTTCATTGTGTCATGTAAGGTTAGGCATGCTATGCCTTCATTTTTGTTAAGTTTTAGAAAGTATTTCATTTCTTTTTTTATTTCTTTCCTGACCAAGTTACTAAGGAATAGCGTGTTGTTCAGTTTCCTAGAGTATATGGAGTATATTGAAGACCAGCCTCAGTCTGAGGTAATCTAATAGAATGGATGGATTATTTGAATCTTCTTCTACATTTTGAGTCTTGTTTTGTGTCTAATTATATGGCTGATTTTGGAGAAATGAGATGCTGAGAAGATGATATATTGTTTTGTTTTAGAGTGAAATGTTCTCTAGATATCTGTGAAATCCATTTGATTCATGATTACTGTTACTTTTACTGTGTCTCGGTGTCTCTGTGTAGTTTCTGTTTCCATGATCTGTCTGTGGGAGAGAATGTAGTGTTGAAGACTCTCACTATTATTGTGTGAGGTTCAATATGTGTTTTGAGCTTTACTAATGTTTGTTTTACAAATGTTGGTCCCCTTACATTAGGGCATTAGATATTAAAAAATGAGAGATTCCTTTGGTGGGTTTTTCTTTGATGAGTATGAAGTGTCTTTCCCATCTCCTTTGATAACTTTTGGTTGAAAGTCTATTTTATTGAATAATAAAATGGTGATTTTAGCTTGGGTCTTGGGACTATTTGCTTGAAAATTCTGTGTCACCAAAGTGTGTCTCTTGTATGAACCAAAATGCTGGGTCTTATTTATGTATCAAGTCTGCTAGCCTATGACTTTATATTGTGGAACTGAGTCCATTGATTCAGAGAGATATTAAAAGAAAGGATTGTTGGTTCCTCTTATTTATGTTGTTTGAGGCGGGAGCATGCTTGTGTGATTCTCTTGGGTTTGGGGTGAGTTGATTAATTTTTTGGTTTCTCTTGGGTATAGTTTTCCTCCTTGTATTAGATTTTTCTTTCTAGAATCCTCTATAGGACTATACTAGTGGAGTGATATTGTGTAGATTTGGTTTTGTCATGGTACATCTAGGTTTCTCCACCTATAGTGCTTGAGAGTTATACAGGGTATAGTGACTTTGGCTGGCATTTGTGTTCTTTTAAGGTCTGCATGGTATCTCCAAATCTTGCTTTCAGAGTCTCCATTGTGGAATCTAGTGTAATTCTGATAGATCTGCCTTAATATGTTTCTTGGCCCTTTTTCCTTGCCACTTTTAGTATTCTTTCTCTGTTCTGTGTATTTATTGTTTTGAATATTATGTGATGGGAGGAATTTATTTTCTTTTCCAATGTACTTTGTGTTCTGTAGGCTTCTTATATATTTATGGTCATCTCTTTCTTCAGGTTAATGATTTTTCCTTCAATGATTTTGTTGAAGGAGTTTTCTGGCACTTTGAATTGGAAATCTTCACTCTCTTCTATTTCTATTATTCTTAGGTTTGGTCTTTTCATTGTGTCTTAAATTTCTTGAATGTTTTAAGAGCTTTTTGCACTTTGTAGATTGCCTGTTGTGTCAATATCTTCTATAGTCTCTTCTATATCTGGGATTCTCTCTTGTATCTCTTGTATTTTGCTGGTGTTGCTAGCATCTGTAACTCTTAATCTCTTTCTTAGGATTTCCATCACCTCATAAGTCTCCGTTTGTTATTTCTTTATTGTTTCAGTTTCCATTTTTGGATCCTGGATAGATTTGTTCAATGTCTTCACCTGTTTGATTGTGTTTTTCTATATTTATTCAAGGGATTTATGTGTTTTTTTCTGTAAGGACTTCTACCTGTTTACTTGTGCTCTCCTGTATTTATTTCAAAGAGTTATTTATGCCCTCCATAAGGTCTTCTACCATCTTCATGAGATGGGATTTTATGCTGGAATCTTGGTTTGAAGGTGTGTTAGGGTATCCAGGGCTTGTTGTGGTGGGCAAACATGTTTCTGATGGTATTGATTCACATTTGTTTCTCTTGCTTATGTTCTTGAGCTTCCCTCTTGTCATATGCTTATCTATGGAATTAACTGTGCTTGTGATCTCTTACTGAAGTCTGTCTCTCCTGTGAGTCAGGCTATGATGTACCTTGAGTTTCTGTGTCTTCGAGGGGGTCTGAAGAGATTGTTCTGTGAGCCTGTAAACCTGATTATGATGGACCTCTTGGGAGTCAAGCTGTCTCTAGGTGTGGGAGGAGTTCTGGAGTGCTAAATCTTCATAGGGCAGTGTTGCAGGCTAGAATAATGTTATATCTCTGCGGGTAGGTCCTACATCCACTGGGTCCTGTTGGGGTCCCAGGTAGGCCAGGTATTGACATGGGAAGGTGTCTCACCTGTGAGCCTGATTATGCCAGAGCTCCTAGGAGTCAAGATGTCTCTTGATGTGCCAGTGATCTTCTGTAAAGAGACTTTTTGTTCTGAGTGTTAGACCTCTTACTGCACAGAAAGATTGTTTGAGAGGAGGAGAATATAATTTTCACTAGGGAAAGTATCAAAACTTATTAGGCAGTATCAAATAGTGAACCATGAAGTTATGCATATACAGAGGACATTATAAAGCTTGAAGAGAGCTGTCTAGAATTCATTTTACAGGGAGCTTTAAAAGTAAAGATGCAAGAAAACAGATGACTGCAAGAAAGCTAAATGCAACTGAGAATGATGAATCTAAACCCTTATTGAATCTTCTTAGCCAGCAGGTCTTAAGTGCAAAAGGCTTGTCCAATGAGTATTGGGGTTGCCTTCTCTGGTAACAGGGAGATATGATGAGGAATTATATTCACAAGGAAATAAGTCAATATGAAATAAGGCTGGTCCTAGGATATACTAACTGGCCCCTACCATGGGCCCACTTCTCCTGCTGCCTGATATGCTTGACTGCTGACATTGCCTAGCATGGTTTGGTGACACTGGTAAGACTAGGAAGTGAATGTGAGAGGGGTTCATAACAGGCAATTTTCAAAAAATTCACTAAAACTTTAGGTGAAAAAAGGCATAGAAGCATAAAACATCCACATGCTGGTTGACAGCTGCAGGGAGAAATGAGGTAAAGCACAGA
>JAJTUV010003818.1:0-60356 GCA_021653895.1 Mastomys natalensis | reverse complement strand
CCCCCCAAACCCTTAGGAGCTGATGATGTAGGGACATGAGTGTTAAGTGTGGGGGAACTGATTGATTCCTCACACCTGGCAGGTGGGACACTGGAAGAAAGATAAATTCTCATGCCAGAGAGTGCACACTGGTTGATGTGGGGTTTCATCCCTGATCTAGTGTGAGGAAGATTAAATTTATACATTTCTTGATTCTGTGGATCTCTTCAATCGCACCCACAGAACTGAAGTGGAAAAAAAGGAGCAGACATAGGTGGGGATTCCTGACAAGAGTCACTCATCACACAGAGCAACAGATGTGTGTGACCAACAGGTGTGAACTCCAGTCACCTCCCCATGCAGGTGTCCACAGCAGCCAGCAGCCTCACCAGGATTCAGCAGAACCTGTTTCCGTGAACCACTCTTATTAGGTGCTGTGAGTATTTTCCATGGGAACTTGAAGCTCTTAGATTTTATCCTGACCAACCTAAGGATGCTGTTGGGGATAGGCAGCTCCACAAAAAGGATCTTTTATTTATTCTGTATTTTGATACAAGGTTTGTCTGCACAACTCTGGCTGTCCTGGGACTTACTCTGTAGACTAAGCTGGCCTTGAACTCACATAGATACATCTGCTTTTGCATCCAGAGTGGGAGGCGTCTCAGTTTTGGCTTTATTGCTCTGAAGAACACCATGACCAAGACAACCTCTCTAAAGGCAAACATTTAATAGGGATGGCTTATAGTTTCAGGGATTTAGTTCATTATAACAGGAAGCATGCCAGTGTGCAGGCAGACATGGTGCTGGAGGAGCTGAGACTTCTACATCTTGATCCAAAGGCAGCCAGGAAGAGGCTCTCATTCCACACTGGGCAGAGCATGAGCATAGAGACCTCAGAGCCCGCCTCTATAGTGACACACTTCCTCCAACAAGGCCATGCCTACTCCCACAAGGCCAAACTTCCTAATAGTGCCACTCCTTGTGGCCCAAGCTTTCAAGCAAATGAATCTATTGGGGTCACATATTCAATCCAACACACTGGGATTGAAGGCATGTGTCACCACACTAGATTTAGTTAGTTTTTATACTGTGATAAGACACTGTGGCTAAGGCAACTTATAAAAGAATGTTCTTAATCTGTTCTCTAATCTCAGAGGATTTGAGTCCATGATGGCAGAGGAGAGGTGTGTTGGAGGAACAGCTCAAGACTTGATTTGCAAGCAACAGGCTGAGACACTGGGAATAGTGAAAGTCTGTTAAAACCTCAGTGCCAACCCAGTCACACAGATCCTCCAACAAGGCCACACATCCCAATCCTTTCTGAACAGTTCCATCATCTGGATTTGAAGTATTCATTCCTATGAGCCTGTGTGGCTGTTCTCATTCAAACCAGCACAGCGTTCACTATGAAATGTAAGATGCCAGCAGGGTTCTGCAGATGTGTCCAGTGCAGTCTGACAGAAATACCCTCAAACAGGGGACTCTGCTGAGTTAGCATTCTCCCCTTTGCCTCTGTCTCCTCCTGCTCAGCCCCTCTCTGTCTCTATCCCTCAGGCCTCACCCCATCAGTGCCCAGCACCCCTCCCTCCTGAGCTCTGCATTGACCCTGTCTCTTCCTGTGCCTCTAGTTTCTCTCACTGTGCTCAGCCAGCATGCTGTGAATCAGCTGTGTGGTTTCCTTATGTAAACATTCCAATAGTGGCTGGAGAGATGGCTCAGCAGCTGAGAGCACTTGTTGCTGTAGCAGAGGATCCAGGGTGAGTTCCATCAGCACATGGGGGCTGTCAACCATCTGTAACTTCAGTCCCAAGGGATCCAATGCTAGTGCACCTACATACTCATATACAAAAAAACCAAATACATCTAAGAAAAAAAATTTTAAAATATGATTTGAAAATACTCCCTCTCTTTTTCCTACACATCTAGACTGTGAGGTGAGGGGCAGAGGGCACAGGGCTCTTTAGACAACACTACAGCACCAGCCAATGAAGCCAACTCTGGAGCAGGACAGGAATAATTGATTGAAGTACTCATTACTGAAAGAAAATTTGGAAAAAATAATAAAATATAAAAAAACAACATATTTCATTTTATCAACCTACTGTGCACACTGGATCACAGCCTCATTCCAGAAGAAGACACAGTGTGTGCTCATCTTTGCACTTGAACCAATGGTAATTTTTGATTCCCAATGAAGAAGATAAATTCCACTTGGACTTTGAATGCTAATTTGTAACAGGCCATGACATCCTAACATCCAGAGTGGTTTTTGCAGAGAAAGGTATCCCCTTTCTCCATCTTCCCTCCCACTGCAGACCCTCCAGGGTCTCACCTGTTGAAGAGGAAAGAGAAGCATCACATTCTTGGGCAATGGCGCGCCCCTGGTGGAAGAAACAAAGAGAACTGAGTCTGACCTCACAGAGGCTAAGGGTAAAGGGAATCCAGGCTGGTTGAGCTGCCCTAGGGCCTCCTTCCTGTCTACACTTCTCCAGGGGTCTCAGGTCTGATGCTGCTCTGCTCTCATCAAACTTACATCCAGAAGAACTTTCCATGGTTTTTCCACCTGTGGGAAAAGCAGGAGGATGGTCAGATGAGATAGCCATGTTCAGGAGACAGGGTTAAACCCTCTGCACCTTTTGAGGACAGGCTGTCCTGGGTCACAGAATCACTAACAGCATTCCCAGTACTTATACATCATTTGCTTGCTAATGAAGACAACCCACAAGTTTATGACAAGATAGGATTGTATCCTGTATAAATGACAGACCTAAACCATTTTCAGGAGGGAGTGATATCTTATGAAATGCACTTATCCTATGTGAAATAAGCTCTAAATAATTGGCTCAAAATAGGATTATTTCCCAAGACTGAGGAGGATTGATAACAGCTGTACCAGAGGCTGGCCCTCAATTGCAGTGGTTGCCATGGTGGAGCAAAGCCAGGAACTTGAAACAGCACAAAGGAGCGAGGGCAATTAACATAGCACAAGTCCTGTTGATAGGTGCTGCTACACAAGATTGGGTTCAATTTTGGAGGCAGTGGTGGTGCACGCCTTTAATCCCAGCTCTTGGGAGGCAGAGGCAGGCAGTTTTCTGAGTTTGAGGCTAGCCTGGTCTACAGAGTGAGGTCCAGGACAGCCAGGGCTACACAGAGAAACCCTGTCTTGAAAAAAAAAGAAACAACAACAACAACAACAACAAAAAGATTAGGTTCAATTTAAGGAAATAATCTTAGAGCAACGTTGTTCAGCAGCTTTAAGAGCTAGGAACAAAGTTTTTCCCAACTCTGGGTGGGAACTGTAGGCACAATGTTTTTGTATCTTCTGTGTAACGTTTACCCTTGCATTATTCAAATACTTAAAGATACAATATAAGGTTCTGGTTCTTTTGAAAGCTGCTTTTACAAACTGTTAGGAGTGGATAAGAAATGCAAGTTAATAGGCAGGCAATCAGGGCTGGAGAGATGGCTCAGTGGTTACGAGCAGTCAGTGCTCTTAACCACTGTTAATAGACAGTCAAACTCATGGCCATGTTAGATACTAGTTAGTTAATCTCAGCAAGATGTTTTCAAAGTTATTCAGATAGTAAATAGCGACAAATGTTTGACAGTTCAGCAATGATAGACAGACAGACAGACAGACAGACCAGACAGATAGATAGATAGATGGATGTTCCTCAAAACCCCCAGAGATCCACAATGGCATTTAACATTGTTTCATTATTTAAAAATCTCTTTTGACAATGGGACAGGTCTGCTCCTGACAGAACCCCCATTCCGCTTCACAGATGATGATGAGCCTTGAATAAACTCCACATGGAGCTGCTGCAATTGTGACAAGCTAGATGCTGGGAAAAATGCCTTAACTTCATCTACAGGCAAACTGCTGTTCAGAAATGACAAACAGATGCAAAGAGTCAACTGCCAAGTTCTGCCAAGATAGGGTGAGCAAGTCCTCCATAATTCCTGCTTAACCAAGGGTCTATCAGATATACTGGGTCAGAAGGCTAAAGGTGGATGCTGCAACGTTATAGACACAATTCTGGGTGACTGTCTAGACAGCCTGCTTCTCTGTCATTTCTATAGTTTTGGAAGTTGCTTGTCTACACTTCTACTTACTCAGATAATGTTTATTCCTTCTCATATCACTGACGTGGTTGAAGACTACATAGTTACAGTCTCACAATTATGCTTAAGGTGTTTAGAATTTAAGAAGATATTCTTAGATCTTAGATGTGTTGAGGATGGAAATACATGTGAGAATAAAAAATGATTTAGATACAAACCTCTAACTCACCAACATAGGATAGATAATAGAATACTTTCTCCAAATTGTCAAATACTTATGGACTAGACATTTTAATGTAAGCCATATCTGATAATCTTCATAATTGTTATTATTGTATATGATATTCTATTATGAGAAAAAAGAACATTTTAATAGACAAAAAAGGAGAAATGTAGGCATAATGTTTTATTATCTTCTTTGCAAAGTTTACCCTTGTGTTATTCAAATGCTGATTTCTCTGCCCTCATATTCATGTTTCAGTCTGGACATGGCATTGTAAAACTTCTACCAAGAATCTCCTGTCTCAAGTTTGTCTAAACAATCCTTACCACTTATTCTCTGCCTTGTCAATAAGTGGTGATCATGCAATGGCTGGGCAGAAGAGAGAGTAAGGCAGGACTTCTGCCAACCAGAGGGAGGAGACAGGGGTGGGTGTGTGGGCAAAGTTGAGGTATGCACAAGGATGAGAGGGTCTGAGAAGACATCACAAGAAGAAACATCTGAAGCCCAAGGAGCTAGATCAATAATAATATGTAAGTATCATGGGATAGGACTGGGAGGAGCCAGATTAGCACAGGGGTTATTATAGATCATTTAACTGCTCAGCTTTTGAGGTGCAGCTTGAAATAAATCCTGCTCTCTCAGTGTGGTTGTTGGGGATTACAAAGGTTAAATAGATACACCCACCAGATTAATTCACAAATTACATATGTATTAATATTAATTTATTTTGCAGGGAACTAACATCAATGACTAATAGATTGTTTAAAAAGACCTTTGGAATCTATTAACTTAGTAAACCATTAGCTTCCACTAACCCAAAAGCTAAGAATGTCAGCAAATAGCATCTGAAGCATATGGCAGGTTGTCCACCATTTTGCTATAATCATTCATATGCCTATCAATGTATTTGAAATGTCTTGATTTATGGCTATCTTTGTTCTGCTCCTATGAAAACTTAATAAAACTGTTTCTGTTTTGGAAGAGGGAATTTAGGGTGACCTAAATAAGTAATCATTCAAATTTGGCTCTACAATAAAGTAACTGCTATTCCCCCTTGAAGTGAGGGATCGGTTTTTGTGTGACACAAGCTAGCCAGGGCTGCCCATGAGACTCTGTGGGAAGAAAACACATGGGTGAACCTGGAGTGACGTGTCCATCACCTTTGTCCCCTAAAAGTATTGAATCCCCTTTAGATCTGTCAATCTCCACCATCTAATGATTCATGGGGAAACGTTGCAGACTTCAATGAGTTAACTGTTGAGCAAGTTGATGCCAGGACTGAGGCCCTATATGGCAACTATTGCTTAAGCCAGTGACTTCTCTAAGTGAACCAACTCCTTTCCAGGGTGAAAGCAGCAGCTCCCTCCTCAGTGCCAGGCCAAGTGGTGGGTATTGCTGGACAAGTTTGCTCATAGCCAGCCTCCAAATCTGCTGGAACTCACTCTGTAGACTAGTCTGGCCTCAGCTAACAGAGACCTCCTTGCCTCTGCCTCCAGAGTGCCGGGCTTAAAAGTGTGAGCCACCACCTCTGGCAGAAATTCTTTCTTAGTCAAACTACGTCTTAAATGTAACTGGAGAAAAAGTGGGGAAGCCCCACCGACCATGCTTCCTCATAATGTATTTGTTTTTAATACCGAGAATTTTCTTTTTGACACAGGGTTTCATGTACCTGGAACTCAGTGTGTGACCAAGGGTGATCTTGAACTTGTGATCCTCCTGGACCCACGTCTGGAGTGCTAGGATTACAGGATGGAGCCTACTGTAGTGAGACTTCCTCAGCGACCCTTTCTATTCTCTTTCTCCACCACACTCTCTTACCTTCTTCCCATCTCTGCCTCTGCCCTCCCCCTTTCCTGGGACACCTTCTCTGCTGTTCTTTCCACTTAGAAGCCTCTAGAACAGTTGGAGGTGCCCCCCTCTGGGCTTCAATCCTAGTGGAGCACAACAGGGTTTTAAGAAGTCCAGGGCAAGTTGAGGCAGGCTGGAAGGGCACTGGCCATGGGATTGCTAGGTGGAGGTGCGGTGTGCACCTCGCTTCTGAGCAAAGTCGTTGGGTGGGTCAGTAGAGAACTAGTGTGGGAACATGGACAGAGAATGGAATCCTGCAAGGAGACTTCTGAGTGCTTGTGAGAAAAATGCAAGAAAACAAGTTCTGTTTCCTCAAAACCAGGAATTGTTCTTGGAATGTTTTTGAAGCTTATCCCAGGTGTAGTGACTAGTAGTGAGTTTATGTCAGATTATTCATTACAGCTGGCTATTGTTATTTGCTTACATGCCTCTATGGAAAAACACGTTTTTGCCGCAAGCAGCTTATCCTTATGGTTGGACACTTTACTCGTGTGACTCTTCTTAACCCTCAGAGTATAAAGTGTCTGATGCTCTGAATAAAGTTGGCTGTTGCAGGAGACTTCAGTTCACCTCATTTTTAAGCTCCTTTTCTCAAGTCTTGTTGCCTCTAGAGTGGTAAATAGATTAGGACTTGATTGAAGTGGTTTCCATGGAGATGTAGAGACAGTTATCTCTTTACCTTGTTGGGAAATCCCAGGGAATCTGATCCAGTCACAACACAAGTCCAAAGAAGTGTTAAATTCCTCAGATAGAGGATGGGGTGGGGGGTGGAAGGGTGAACACGGCCAGGGACCGATTATTTGCTCATTTAAATAAAAAGTGTGGCTTCCCTTTCTGTTTCTTGCACTGTTCCTTTGGTCCAGGAATCTAGGGAAGAAGATGTTACCCTTGGAAATATAATGACCATTCCAAGGTGACATGAAGAAGCCACAGCATGGCCTTGTACTAGGTCTGGCCTCCCTGACTCTAAATCCTGGTCTCACTCACTCCCACCTACTCATTTGGTTCCTTAACAGAAGGAATAACCCCATGGTTCCTATAGGCTCTGCTTAGGTGACCCATGACTAACATGATGACCACCAAGGCCCCCATGAGCAAAGACCACCTTGCTATCCCCTCTTTTAGACAAAACATCTTAGTTTTTTTCCCTGAAAATACAATCACAGTGCAAGGCCATTGTGGTCCTAGATGTCAAAGTGGCCGGTGCCTGAAGCAGCTGATCACATCACATGTGCAGTCAGGAAGCAAAGAGCAAATGCCCACAATCACCTCACTTCTCCACTTTATACCATCCAGGATCCCCTGCCAAGGAATGATCCCACCACTGTTAAGATGGGCCTTCACATCAGTTAACATAGAGATGACCCCTCAGTTAAGATGGCCTCCACATCAGTTAACATAGAGATGATCCCTCAGTTAAGATGGCCTCCACATCAGTTAACATAGAGACGATCCCTCAGTTAAGATGGCCTCCACATCAGTTAACATAGAGACGACCCCTCAGTTAAGATGGCCTCCACATCAGTTAACATAGAGATGATCCCTCAGTTAAGATGGGCCTTCACATCAGTTAACATAGAGACGACCCCTCAGTTAAGATGGCCTCCACATCAGTTAACATAGAGATGACCCTCAGTTAAGATGGCCTCCACATCAGGTAACATAGAGATGACCCCTCAGTTAAGATGGCCTCCACATCAGTTAACATAGAGAGACCCCTCAGTTAAGATGGCCTCCACATCAGTTAACATAGAGATGACCCCTCAGTTAAGATGGCCTCCACATCAGTTAACATAGAGATGACCCCTCAGTTAAGATGGCCTCCACATCAGTTAACATAGAGATGATCCCTCAGTTAAGATGGCCTCCACATCAGTTAACATAGAGATGATCCCTCAGTTAAGATGGCCTCCACATCAGTTAACATAGAGATGATCCCTCACAGATACTCTCAAACCTTTGAGACAGGCTCTTTCTGCATAACCCTGCTGTCTTGGAGCTCACTGTGTAGAACAGCTCTTGAACCACAGAGATCCTCCTGCCTCTGCCTCCTGAGTGCCAGGATTAAGGGTGTGTGTCACCACAACCTGCTAGTACACACAACTCTGCCAAGAACCACAAGGCACTTGGTGATTCTAGAAATATTAACTGTCACACAGCCTCACACAGGCTGACCTTGAACTTGTTACGTGAACAGGCTGGTTAGGAACTCTTGGTCTCTCTCTGTCTACTTCCTAATTGCTGGGATCATGGGCGTGCTCTGTCTCACCTAGTCTCCTGTTTTACAGGCCAGGACACCATAGAAAGACCGGAGGCTTGTGCATGCAGATCCCAACCTGGTCCACAGTTTCCTTCCTTCATCCTTCCCACCTCTGCCTTCCAGGGAAGTCAAGCTGTCCTTTTTTATACTTTGTATCTCTCAGCCTGCTGAGTCCTAATGCCACCTTGACAGAAGAGGATGTCGGGAGAAAATACCCTATCTGGGGTTGATGAGTGGACAACTAGTGCCCCACTCAATTGCCTTCTTCTCCCACCACTGAGGAAGGCCTGGTTGGCAGAGGTGGGAGACCTGGGCAGGCCCACAGTCTCCAAAGTAGGAAGCCGTGTCTGTGAGTTCATAGTTACACAGGTGCAGGGAGGGGGAGATGTGGAAAACCCGAGAAGTATTGGAGAAAGGAAGCCAGGCGGCAATCCAGACAGAGCCGCTGGGTGGGAGCGCTCATTCCCTACTTAAAGGGGACTTCCCTCCTTCTCTACCTCACATCTCCTGGAGCAAAGTCCACTGGGCTGCTCAACCTGTGCTTGTAGGCTCCAAATTAAGGGAATGCCTCTGGGTGTGGGTGCACTCAGGAGGCAGAGCTCTGAGAGTTCAGAGCTAGCCTGGTCTACATAGTGGATTCTGGGCAGTCAGAGTGACAAAATGCCACCCTATCTTAAAAAAAAAACAAAAAAACAAAAAACAAAAAACAAAAACTAAGGGGCTGGAGAGATTACTCAGCGGTTAAGAGCACTGACTGCTCTTTCAGAGGTCTTGAGTTCAATTCCCAGCAGCTACACAGTAGCTCACAACCATCTGTATTGGGATCTGAAGACAGCGACAGTGTACTCATATAAAATAAATCTTTTTTAAAAGGGGGGGTGGGTGTCTAGGATGGATGCTGCAGAATGGGGCTTCATGGAGGAGTGAGAGAGCCTCTTGACCTCTGTGGGACCAGGGTGGCACCTTGCCAGATCTGCCATATTCCTGGGGACTGTGGGTGGGCTGTTAATGACAGTATCAGGGGCACCACATCAAGAAAACCCAAGAGAGGCCATCTAGCCGCAGCATCTTGAGGCCCTGGCACTACAGAATGTAAGGAGTAGGGATGCGGGGCAGGATGGATGGGAGGGAGGGGATTATTCGTTTTGCTGAAGGCCTGTCCAGGCAACACTAGACTTGTCCGGGACTCCAGACCGAGGTCACGACTGATTCTCACAGCCCCATTCCCCATCATTTCTGACACCAACAGCGGTGAGAATCTTCCCCTTCAAGCTTCCTGGCTCTGTCCTCTCAGTGGCCAGACCGACTTTCCTGTGGAGACACTGCCCTGCCCATTCCACAGGCTAGCTGGATCTGACTGGCCATTAGGTTTGTGCAGAATAAACTTTGGGCTCCCCCTGCCCCCCTCATCCTCTCTCTTACTAGTTCTTTTTTCTTCAGGTGTTTACAAATCAGGTGTAACTAGTCCAGGCTAGCTTGGAATTCATGTTGTAGACCAGGCTAGTTTCAGTGTGTGGATCCTTCTGGCTCTGCCAATCAGAGCCTGGGATTACAGGAATTTACCCCAATGGCTGGCTCCTCCCTCTCTTCATTGGTATTTTGAAGAAGGGGAGGGAGTTACTGGGGAGTCAGCCTCTGGTATCAGCTTCCTATTTACAGCCCGATTTCCTGTGAATTTTAAGCTTTCCTTCCGAATTAAAAGTGTTTTTTGTTTGGTTGGTTTTAGTTGTTTTTTTTAAAGACAGGGTCTCACTATGTAGTCTTGCCTGGTCTGTAACTCTGTAGACCAGGCTGCCCTCAAACTTAGAGATCCACCTGCCTCTGCCTCCCGAGGGCCATGATTAAAGGTATGTGTCCACACACCCAGCTTACTATATTTAATTCTATGTGTTTGATTGTTTCGCCTGTACCAGTCAGTGTACCACGTGTGTTCCTGGTGACTGCAGAGGTAGGAAAAGGGCATCCAGTGCCCTGGCACTGGAGTTACAGATGGTGGTAAGCTATCATACAGATGCTAGGAATGAAACTTGGGTCCTCTGCACGAGAGGCCAGTGCTCTTAGCTGCGAGCCATCTCTCCAGTCCCTTCCCCTGAGAGACACACACAGAGAACTGCAGGTTTCAAAGAAGAAGTAAGCAAATTTGTTGTTGGGAGGAAGGCAGGGAGGGAGCCTTGTTCACCCTCCCCACCACCAGGAGGGTGGACAGCTAGGGTCCATAGAAAAGGCAGTAGTGGGCACAGGTCCCGTGCTGTACAGTATAGGCTAATCCACAGTAGCCCAGCCATCTCACCAGGATTCAGCAGAACCTGTTTCCATGAACCACTCTTATTAGGTGCTGTGAGTATTTTCCATGGGAACTTGAAGCTCTTAGATTTCATCCTGACCAACCTAAGGATGCTGTTGGAGATAGGCAGCTCCACAGAAAGGATCTGTTTGTTTCTTATTTATTCTGTATTTTGAAATAAGATTTGTCTGCACAACTCTGACTGTCCTGGGACTTACTCTGTAGACTAAGCTGGCCTTGAACTCACATAGATACATCTGCTTTTGCATCCAGAGTGCTAAGTGTCTTAGTTTTAGCTTTATTGCTGTGAAGAACACCATGACCAAGACAACCTCTCTAAAGGCAAACATTTAATAGGGATGGCTTACAGTTTCAGGGAATTATTTCACTATAACAGGAAGCATGCCAGTGTGCAGGTAGACATGGTGCTGGAGGAGCAGAGACTTCTACATCTTGATCAAAAGCAACCAGGAAGAGGCTCTTTTTCCACACTGGGCAGAGCATGAACATAGGAGACCTCAGAGCCCACCCCCACAGTGACACACTTCCTCCAACAAGCCACACTTCCTAATAGTGCCACTCCTCATGGCCCAAGCTTTCAAGCACATGAATCTATTGGGGTTACATATTCAATCCAACACACTGGGATTGAAGGCATGTGTCACCACACTAGCTTTAATTAGTTTTTATTACTGTGATAAGACACTGTGGCTAAGGCAACTTATAAAAGAATGTGTTTAATCAGTTCTCTAGTCTCAGAGGATTTGAGTCCATGATGGCAGAGGAGAGGTGTGGTGGAGGAACAGCTGAGAGCTCAAGACTTGATTTGCAAGCAACAGGCTGAGACACTGGGAATAGTGGAAATCTGTTAAAACCTCAGCACAAACCCAGTGGCACATATCCTCCAACAAGGCCACACCTCCCAACCTTTCCCGAACAGTTCCATCAGCTGATGTGAAGTATTCATTCCTATGAGCCTGTGAGGCTGTTCTCATTCAAACCAGCACAGGGTTCACTATGAAATGTAAGATGCCAGCAAGGTTCTGCAGATGTGTCCAGTGCAGTCTGACAGAAATACCCTCAAACAGGGCACTCTGCTGAGTTAGCATCTCCCCTTTGCCTCTGTCTCCTCCTGCTCAGCCCCTCTCTGTCCCTATCCCCTCAGGCCTCACCCCATCAGTGCCCAGCACCCCTCCCTCCTGAGCTCTGCACTGACCCTGTCTCTTCCTGTGCTCTAGTTTCTCTCACTGTGCTCAGCCAGCAGCTGTGAATCAGCTGTGTGGTTTCCTATGTAAACATTCCAATAGTGGCTGGAGAGATGGCTCAGCAGCTAAGAGCACTTGCTGCTTTGCAGAGGATCCAGGGTGAGTTCCATCAGCACATGGGGGCTGTCAATCATCTGTAACTGCAGTTCCGAGGCATCCAAACTGGTGAACCAGCTATTCATATACAAAAAACAAATACATCTAAGAAAAAAAATTTTAAATATGATTTGAAAAATACCCTCTTTTCTCTTACACATCTAGAATGTGAGGTGAGGGGCTGAGGGCACAGGGCTCTTTAGACAACACTACAGCACCAGCCAATGAAGCCAACTCTGGAGCAGGACAGGAACAGATGATTAAAATAGACTGTACTGAAAGACAATATGTAAAATATAATACAATTAAAAATACAAAGGATATTTCATTTTATGGACCTACTGTGCAAAGTGGATCACAGCCTCATCACAGGAAGAAGACACAGTGTGTGCTCATCTTTGCACTTGAGCCAATGTCAGATTTTGATTCCAGATGAACAAGATAAATTCCACTCAGACATTTCAATGCTAATTCATAATTCATAACAGACATCCCAACATCCAGACTGTCCTGCAGAGAAAGGTGTCCCCTTTCCCATCTTCCCTCTCACTGCAGACCCTCCACTGTCTCCCCTGTTGAAGATGAAAGAGAAGCATCACATTCTTGGGCAACACCGCCCCCTGGTGGAAGAAGAAAGGAAAGACTGAGTCTGAGCCCACAGAGCTGAGGGTAAAGGGGATCCAGGCTGGCTGAGCTGCCCCAGGGCCTCCTTCCTGTCTGCACTTCTCCAGGAGCCTCAGGACTCATGCTGCCCTGCTCTCATCAAACTTACAGAAGAACTTTACATTCTTTTCCACCGTGGGAAAGCCACGTGAGACATGGAAGAAGGATCCCCACTGTTAAGATGGGCCTTACATAGTTAATAGAGTGACCCTCAGTAGATGCTCACATCAGTTAACATAGAGATGATCCCTCAGTTAAGATGGCCTCCACATCAGTTAACATAGACGACCCTCAGTTAAGATGGCCTCCACATCAGTTAACATAGAGACGACCCCCAGTTAAGATGGCCTCCACATCAGTTAACATAAGATGATCCCTCAGTTAAGATGGCCTTCACATCAGTTAACATAGAGACGACCCCTCAGTTAAGATGGCCTCCACATCAGTTAACATAGAGATGACCCCTCAGTTAAGATGGCCTCCACATCAGTAACATAGAGATGACCCCTCAGTTAAGATGGCCTCCACATCAGTTAACATAGAGACGACCCCTCAGTTAAGATGGCCTCCACATCAGTTAACATAGAGATGACCCCTCAGTTAAGATGGCCTCCACATCAGTTAACATAGAGATGACCCCTCAGTTAAGATGGCCTCCACATCAGTTAACATAGAGATGATCCCTCAGTTAAGATGGCCTCCACATCAGTTAACATAGAGATGATCCCTCAGTTAAGATGCCTCCACATCAGTTAACATAGAGATGATCCCTCACAGATACTCTCAAACCTTTGAGACAGGCTCTTTCTGCATAACCCTGCTGTCTTGGAGCTCACTGTGTAGAACAGCTCTTGAACTCACAGAGATCCTCCTGCCTCTGCCTCCTGAGTGCCAGGATTAAGGGTGTGTGTCACCACAACCTGCTAGTACACACAACATCTGCCAAGAACCACAAAGGCACTTGGTGATTCTAGAAATATTAACTGTCACACAGCCTCACACAGGCTGACCTTGAACTTGTTACGTGAACAGGCTGGTAGGAACTCTTGGTCTCTCTCTGTCTACTTCCTAATTGCTGGGATCATGGGCGTGCTCTGTCTCACCTAGTCTCCTGTTTTACAGGCCAGGACACCATAGAAAGACCGGAGGCTTGTGCATGCAGATCCCAACCTGGTCCACAGTTTCCTTGTCCTTCATCCTTCCCCACCTCTGCCTTCCAGGGAAGTCAAGCTGTCCTTTTTTATACTTTGTATCTCTCAGCCTGCTGAGTCCTAATGCCACCTTGACAGAAGAGGATGTCGGGAGAAAATACCCTATCTGGGGTTGATGAGTGGACAACTAGTGCCCCACTCAATTGCCTTCTTCTCCCACCACTGAGGAAGGCCTGGTTGGCAGAGGTGGGAGACCTGGGCAGGCCCACAGTCTCCAAAGTAGGAAGCCGTGTCTGTGAGGTTCATAGTTACACAGGTGCAGGGAGGGGGAGATGTGGAAAACCCGAGAAGTATTGGAGAAAGGAAGCCAGGCGGCAATCCAGACAGAAGCCGCTGGGTGGGAGCGCTCATTCCCTGCTTAAAGGGGACTTCCCCCTCTCTCTACCTCACATCTCCTGGAGCAAAGTCCACTGGGCTGCTCAACCTGTGCTTGTAGGCTCCAAATTAAGGGAATGCCTCTGGGTGTGGGTGCACTCAGGAGGCAGAGCTCTGAGAGTTCAGAGCTAGCCTGGTCTACATAGTGGATTCTGGGCAGTCAGAGTGACAAAATGCCACCCTATCTTAAAAAAAAACAAAAAAACAAAAAACAAAAAACAAAAACTAAGGGGCTGGAGAGATTACTCAGCGGTTAAGAGCACTGACTGCTCTTTCAGAGGTCTTGAGTTCAATTCCCAGCAGCTACACAGTAGCTCACAACCATCTGTATTGGGATCTGAAGACAGCGACAGTGTACTCATATAAAATAAATCTTTTTTAAAAGGGGGGTGGGTGTCTAGGATGGATGCTGCAGAATGGGGCTTCATGGAGGAGTGAGAGAGCCTCTTGACCTCTGTGGGACCAGGGTGGCACCTTGCCAGATCTGCCATATTCCTGGGGACTGTGGGTGGGCTGTTAATGACAGTATCAGGGGCACCACACAAGAAAACCCAAGAGAGGCCATCTAGCCGCAGCATCTTGAGGCCCTGGCACTACAGAATGTAAGGAGTAGGGATGCGGGGCAGGATGGATGGGAGGGAGGGGATTATTCGTTTTGCTGAAGGCCTGTCCAGGCAACACTAGACTTGTCCGGGACTCCAGACCGAGGTCACGACTGATTCTCACAGCCCCATTCCCCATCATTTCTGACACCAACAGCGGTGAGAATCTTCCCCTTCAAGCTTCCTGGCTCTGTCCTCTCAGTGGCCAGACCGACTTTCCTGTGGAGACACTGCCCTGCCCATTCCACAGCTAGCTGGATCTGACTGGGCCATTAGGTTTGTGCAGAATAAACTTTGGGCTCCCCCTGCCCCCCATCCTCTCTCTTACTAGTTCTTTTTTCTTCAGGTGTTTTACAAATCAGGTGTAACTAGTCCAGGCTAGCTTGGAATTCATGTTGTAGACCAGGCTAGTTTCAGTGTGTGGATCCTTCTGGCTCTGCCAATCAGAGCCTGGGATTACAGGAATTTACCCCAATGGCTGGCTCCTCCCTCTCTTCATTGGTATTTTTGAAGAAGGGAGGGAGTTACTGGGGAGTCAGCCTCTGGTATCAGCTTCCTATTTACAGCCCGATTTCCTGTGAATTTTAAGCTTTCCTTCCGAATTAAAAGTGTTTTTTGTTTGGTTGGTTTTAGTTGTTTTTTTTAAAGACAGGGTCTCACTATGTAGTCTTGCCTGGTCTGTAACTCTGTAGACCAGGCTGCCCTCAAACTTAGAGATCCACCTGCCTCTGCCTCCCGAGGGCCATGATTAAAGGTATGTGTCCACACACCCAGCTTACTATATTTAATTCTATGTGTTTGATTGTTTCGCCTGTACCAGTCAGTGTACCACGTGTTCCTGGTGACTGCAGAGGTAGGAAAAGGGCATCCAGTGCCCTGGCACTGGAGTTACAGATGGTGGTAAGCTATCATACAGATGCTAGGAATGAAACTTGGTCCTCTGCACGAGAGGCCAGTGCTCTTAGCTGCTGAGCCATCTCTCCAGTCCCTTCCCCTGAGAGACACACACAGAGAACTGCAGGTTTCTAAGAAGAAGTAAGCAAATTTGTTGTTGGGAGGAAGGCAGGGAGGGAGCCTTGTTCACCCTCCCCACCACCAGGAGGGTGGACAGCTAGGGTCCATAGAAAAGGCAGTAGTGGGCACAGGTCCCGTGCTGTACAGTATAGGCTAATCCACAGTAGCCCAGCCATCTCACCAGGATTCAGCAGAACCTGTTTCCATGAACCACTCTTATTAGGTGCTGTGAGTATTTTCCATGGGAACTTGAAGCTCTTAGATTTCATCCTGACCAACCTAAGGATGCTGTTGGAGATAGGCAGCTCCACAGAAAGGATCTGTCTTTGTTTCTCTTATTTATTCTGTATTTTGAAATAAGATTTGTCTGCACAACTCTGACTGTCCTGGGACTTACTCTGTAGACTAAGCTGGCCTTGAACTCACATAGATACATCTGCTTTTGCATCCAGAGTGCTAAGTGTCTTAGTTTTAGCTTTATTGCTGTGAAGAACACCATGACCAAGACAACCTCTCTAAAGGCAAACATTTAATAGGGGATGGCTTACAGTTTCAGGGAATTATTTCACTATAACAGGAAGCATGCCAGTGTGCAGGTAGACATGGTGCTGGAGGAGCAGAGACTTCTACATCTTGATCAAAAGGCAGCCAGGAAGAGGCTCTTTTTCCACACTGGGCAGAGCATGAACATAGGAGACCTCAGAGCCCACCCCCACAGTGACACACTTCCTCCAACAAGGCCACACTTCCTAACAGTGCCACTCCTCATGGCCCAAGCTTTCAAGCACATGAATCTATTGGGGTTACATATTCAATCCAACACACTGGGATTGAAGGCATGTGTCACCACACTAGCTTTAATTAGTTTTTATTACTGTGATAAGACACTGTGGCTAAGGCAACTTATAAAGAATGTGTTTAATCAGTTCTCTAGTCTCAGAGGATTTGAGTCCATGATGGCAGAGGAGAGGTGTTGGTGGAGGAACAGCTGAGAGCTCAAGACTTGATTTGCAAGCAACAGGCTGAGACACTGGGAATAGTGAAAATCTGTTAAAACCTCAGCACAAACCCAGTGGCACATATCCTCCAACAAGGCCACACATCTCAATCCTTTCTGAACAGTTACATCAGCTGAATGTGAAGTATTCATTCCTATGAGCCTGTGTGGCTGTTCTCATTCAAACCAGCACAGCGTTCACTATGAAATGTAAGATGCCAGCAAGGTTCTGCAGATGTGTCCAGTGCAGTCTGACAGAAATACCCTCAAACAGGGCACTCTGCTGAGTTAGCATCTCCCTCTTTGCCTCTGTCTCCTCCTGCTCAGCCCCTCTCTGTCCCTATCCCTCAGGCCTCACCCCATCAGTGCCCAGCACCCCTCCTCCTGAGCTCTGCACTGACCCTGTCTCTTCCTGTGCCTCTAGTTTCTCTCACTGTGCTCAGCCAGCACGCTGTGAATCAGCTGTGTGGTTTCCTTATGTAAACATTCCAATAGTGGCTGGAGAGATGGCTCAGCAGCTAAGAGCACTTGCTGCTGTTGCAGAGGATCCAGGGTGAGTTCCATCAGCACATGGGGGCTGTCAATCATCTGTAACTGCAGTTCCGAGGCATCCAAAGCTGGTGAACCAGCGTATTCATATACAAAAAAACAAATACATCTAAGAAAAAAAATTTTTAAATATGATTTGAAAAATACTCCCTCTCTTTCTCTTACACATCTAGAATGTGAGGTGAGGGGCTGAGGGCACAGGGCTCTTTAGACAACACTACAGCACCAGCCAATGAAGCCAACTCTGGAGCAGGACAGGAACAGATGATTAAAATAGACTGTACTGAAAGACAATATGTAAAATATAATACAATTAAAAATACAAAGGATATTTCATTTTATGGACCTACTGTGCAAAGTGGATCACAGCCTCATCACAGGAAGAAGACACAGTGTGTGCTCATCTTTGCACTTGAGCCAATGTCAGATTTTGATTCCAGATGAACAAGATAAATTCCACTCAGACATTTCAATGCTAATTCATAATTCATAACACGACATCCCAACATCCAGAGTGTCCTGCAGAGAAAGGTGTCCCCTTTCCCCATCTTCCCTCCCACTGCAGACCCTCCACTGTCTCCCCTGTTGAAGATGAAAGAGAAGCATCACATTCTTGGGCAACACCGCCCCCTGGTGGAAGAAGAAAGAAAGACTGAGCCTGAGCCCACAGAGGCTGAGGGTAAAGGGGATCCAGGCTGGCTGAGCTGCCCCAGGGCCTCCTTCCTGTCTGCACTTCTCCAGGAGCCTCAGGACTCATGCTGCCCTGCTCTCATCAAACTTACAGAAGAACTTTACATTCTTTTCCACCAGTGGGAAAGCCTACGTGAAGACATGGAAGAAGGATCAGCAATGCCCGTCATCCACTCTGAAGTAGAATGGGTGTTGTCTTAGGGCATTACTGCTGTGAGCAGACACCATGACCAAGACAAGTCTTATAAATGACAACTTTAACTGGGGATGAATTATAGATTCAGAGGTTCAGTCCATTATCATCATGGCAGGAGCATGGCAGCATGCAGGCAGGCATGGTGTACACAGAGCCTAGAGTTCTACATCTTCATCTGAAGGCTTCTAGCAGAATACTGACTTCCAGGCAACTAGGATGAGGGTCTTATAGGCCACACTCACAGTGATACACCTACTCTAACAGGGCCACCTTCTAATAGTGCCTCTCCCTGGGCTGAGCATATGCAAACCATCACGTTCTACTCCCTGGCCCCCATAGGTTTGTTCAGACATGAGTCTATGGGGGCCATACCTAAAAATACCATAATGCAAAAATACATTTAGTCTAAGTTGAAAAGTCCCTGTATTCTATAGCAGTCTCAATAGTGTTAAAAGTTCAAAGTTCAAGGTGTCTTCTGAGATTCATCCAATCACTTAATTGTAATCCCAAAGCAAGACAGGAAACCAGCTGGGCAAACCCCAAACTCTGCATCTCTATGTCTGATGTCAAAGCGGTCTTCAGATCTCCAACTATTTTTTTTTCATCTTTGTTGACTGCAACAAATTTCTTTCACTTGGGCTGGTTCCACTCCCTGTTAGCAGCTTTTCTCAGCAGATAGACCACAGCTCTAGCATCTTGAACATCTTGGGGTCTCCAAGGCAGCTTCACTGTTACAGCTTCTTCTTTCAATGTCTGGGATCCACACACAATCTTCTGGACTTCTACAAAGGGCAAGCATCCAGCTCGGCCCTCTGTAGCACTCTAAGCTCAGGTTGATGGTTGATCTACTCCACTGCTGCTGCTGTCCTTGGTGATCATCCTATGGTCCTGGCATCTCCAATACACCGGCGTCTTCTGCTGCAAATAGGGTTCACTAATAGCCTCTCATAGGCTCTCTTCATGGTGCCAAGCCTCAAATCCTTTGCATGCCCCCTTCAGTCCTAGGATGTCAACTGCAACTGGGGTTGCACCTTCACCAAAGACCTCTTACAGTGCCAAGCCTCAGATATTTATGACACCTTCATCCCTTGAAAAACAGAATTGTCTGGGTGACTCTTACACATTACCAAGTATAGCTGCAGCAGAAGGGACAACCTTGACTATCTCTGGAACACAGCTTTTTTGTGCTCTCAGGAAACACTTCTTAAAAGATTTCACCTCAGTTGACCACCTATGCTGGTCTCTATGTAACCACTACTAATTTCATAGCTCCAATTAACCAACATCAATTGTCCCAGTAGTCCCTTTTATTCTGAATTCAAAAGCCAGAGCCATGTGTTCACAGCTGCCAAGTTCTGCTGCTAGCTGGGGCTGGAACATCGACCCTTGTTCTATTACATTATCACCAGCCTTCTGTTTTCCTATTCCTTCACTGCCTAAGTTTGGTTGCCCCAAACCTTGCCCTGTAGATTGACCTTGAACTCAGAGATCTGCATGCCTGTCTCCTGGGATTAAAGGTGGGGGCCATCAAGCCTGGATTTAAGTTTTTCTTTACCTGGAATTTCTCTGTTCTAGGCTGGCCTTGAACTGAGAGATCTGCCTGTCTGTGCCTGCTGGATTAAATAATTGTAGTACTGTGCCTAGATAAATTTAGCTGGGTGAAATCTTGCCATGTCTTTATTCTTTTATTCTTGCCAGAAGATCATTACTCTCTTAATTAAATCTAATATTCTTGAACACAGGATTCAGCTCCATTTCAGTTCCTGGGGCCCCTTTAATACTTGAACCATATATTTTATATTTTTCCTTTCTCAGTTTGCTATGCTTGTTTAAAACAATCTTCATGAGATTTAACCAGAGAACAAACTCTATGATGGGCATTTCTGAGAAGTCCTTTGTCAATGTAATTTATCCAAGCCTCTTTACCTTAGCCTAAGGCAGATTCTTCCAAGAAGAACAAAAAGTAACCACATTCTTCAACAAAATACCACAGAAACAGTCTCTAGGTCACATACTGACATTCTCCACTGAAACCTCTTGGGCCAGATTGGCTCAATTCAAATCACTCTCAGTAAGAAAGTCTTCCATATTCCTACTAGGTTAGCCCATTAAGCCCCATTTAAAGCATTCCACTGCTTTCCAAATCCAAAGTACCCAAATTCACATTCTTTTTTTTTTTTTTAATCACACCACAATTTATTTATTCACACAGGGGTTATAAACACAAAAAGGCGGAATGTGGGGAAGGGAATGACATCGGAGCATAGGTGTTCAGGGGGAGTACAGATACCATTCAGAACAGGGTATCAGCTGGGTGAAGGTTCAGGTGACAGGTCACTATGACTCTGCCTATGATTCCCTTGTCCTTATCTAAGTTGGTACTGTCCGCTGAGGCTGCCTATTTATAAGATCTATGACTACTCAGGCTGGTAAGTTTCCACAGAAGCTGCCTGTTTACAATAGCTTATAGCCTGCTGTTTCAATGTTTTTCCACAGAGACCCAAGACTTTGTGTTAGCCATGTATATATGTCAGGCCTATTGCTGATTTTAGGCCTATGGCTGATTTTAGGCCTTCAGTGTATAAGCAGGGCTGCCTCTGACACCTCCTCCCTTCTCTAAGTATAGAGGAGTCTTGGCGATTCTAATCTTGCAAAGGCCAGGATAGAGGCCTGACCTTCAATAATTGAAGGGGACCATGTAATGGCTCCGGTCCTCCTGTCATTGTCCAGTGAGGCATGAGGGCCATACCCATCCCGATGTCTTTTTCCTGGAGAGGGGATACTTTTGACATCAACCCCTATGCAGTCAGGCTTGTCCCTCAGGGAACCCAGAGAGATATGTTTAGTTTTTATTTATATTCCCTTGCAGTGCTTAGTCTCGCAGCCTAAGCAAGAATTCAGATCTCCAGTCAGAGGGGGTTCTGGGTGGCCCCTCTCTGCTTGGTCTAGGGGTGGAAGTCCCCTCTTTTAGATTGGGTGGAGATGGGTTTTGGGAACACCCTGGATAGAGTAACAACCTCATCTTGAGTCTCGTGGTCCTCCATAGCTAACTTATGCTGATTTTCCGAATAGGTTTTGCTACCAAATTATCTATCTGTTGTATCACAAAGTTAGTCAGTCTATTTAAGTCTATTTAAATTCACGTTCTTAAAAAAAAAAAAAAAGAAAGAAAGAAAGAAAGAAAGAAAGAAAGAAAGAAAGAAAGAAAGCATGGTCAGGCCTATCACAGTGATACCCCAGTCACTGATACCAACTTCTGTCTTAGTTGGGGTTTTACTGCTGTGAACAGACACCATCACCAAGGCAAATCTTATAAATGACAACATTTAATTGGGTCTGGTTTACAGGTTCAGAGGTTCAGTCCATTACCAAAGAGGGAACATGGCAGCATCCAGGCAGGCATGGTGCAGACATAGCTGAGAGTTCTACATCTTCATCTGAAGGCTGCTAGCAGAATACTAACTTCCAAGCAGCTAGGATGAGGGTCTTATAGCCCACACTCACAGTGTCACACCTTCTATCCAACAGGGCCCCACCTTCTAATAGTGCCACTCCCTGGTGAGCATAGGGAAACCTTCACAGGGGTGCTGCCAGGCTCAGTCCTGTCTCACTGTTGTAGAAAGCCTCATGTTAATAAAACATTTTAAATGCCATATCCTGTAGCTCTCTGAGATTTTCGAAGACCACCTATCTATCCATAGTATATCAAATTAGGCAAATGTTGCTTGTTTCTAACTATCTACTATCTGTTCAGCTTTGGCAACAGCTACAAGAGGCCAAAGAAAGCTTAGTCTTGTGATTAACAAAACTAGTACCTGACATGTCCATAAATTTGGTTGACTGAGTACCCACTTGCATTTCTTAATTATCTTGAACTCTTTTCAATGGTATATTTCAACGACTAGACCTTCCATTTTATTATAAAATGATTCACATAGATTCAATACTGTAAACAAGAGTTGACGCACGTATACAGTATGTTGCAGCAAAAATGTAAGCATAAATTTCTCTCAATATACAAAAATCCAAACCAATGTAAAATATCAGAGACTACACTCTTTAGTCTAAATACTATTTAACAATCTACCCTTTTATCCTCTCATTTCAGTGTAACTTTAATTTTTTCAAATACTATTTTTAATGATGGTTCCTAAAAACTTTAACTTTCCTTGTAACCCACCACACACCAGAAATAGTGGAAAAGAAAGAATACAGAGGGAGTGGCAGGTAAGTGGACCTGTTTAGAAAGGTTCTTTGGAGGAACTCCCGTCTGTGTTGTTTGGAAATCAGTAGTTTAGGTCACAGGTCACCAGCGGCAGCTCCATCCACTCACAAATGCCTCATGGATACACCAGCAGTCCAGTTTGATAGAGTCTGGTTTGCAACATCTGTGACACAATCTAGCAGAGACAGCCAGACCTTGGCTCCTGTCAGCAGGAGGGACCAACAGGAACACCAGAAGAAGTTCTCAGCTGTGCCTCTCTCAGAAAAGGGAAGATCAGTGAAGAGACAAGACCCACAAGTGTTGCACAGCGAGCAGTACCAGGAAGCCAAGCTCTGTCTCCGTCACTCCATGGAGTCCTATTTATACCTCCAAACATCACATGTCCTCCACGTGTCTTGTGATCCCAACATGCATCAATCCGCCTGAGTCTTTGGAAGCAGCAGCAGACTGCAGCACACACCCAGAAGGTTTTTGGTGCACTTCTCTCTATGGCACTCCGACAAATGAAGTTCAACTACACAATGTAAGGCAGTGAACCAATATAAGTGTGTGTCGCGTCCACCTTGTCCAGCAAGTAAGACACGACACGGTCGGATCCTTCTCAGTCAGCTTTATTCCAGGAACGACTCTTGACTTAGGGACGGGGAACTGGACAGGGATGTATGGCCAGGGACCTGGACCAGGAAGGGGATGGGCTGGGCTCTCAAGCAGTAGAAATGAGCTGCTTATATAACTGCCCAAGGCGGGCTGGGTGATGTGTTCTCTCAGGATAGGTTTAGCTGCCAATACCTCATTAGCATAAACCCGCTCGGGAGGGGCATGAGGCCTATGCATGCTCAAAGGACTTGTTTACCAGTTTAGCTGAGCTGGCTACGCTGGAAGCCAGCTGCTTACATTGTCAGGTGCTAGTCATACGACTTTGCAACTGTAAACACGGCTGCCTACAAGTGTGTCCTTAGCAAAGAATCCTTTATCATCTGTCCTTTCATGTGCTTGCTTTAGCAGAACATCCTCTCTCCAGTCAGTGTCTGCTTCAGCAAAAGGTTCCTTCATGAATCAGGCTTAGCCTTTCACACCTGTATCTGCTTTAATGAAATATTTCACATGTCTGCATGAGCAAAACACCATCCTACCAACTTTCCAAAGAACCCTTAGTTTCTACTTCAGCCCAGGAAGGTTGGCCGAGGAAGGGAACACAGGGCAGTGCAGTGACAGGGTTCTGGTGCACAGGGCAGGATGGGCTCCACAGTTCTTCACACTGAGCCCATAAAATCACAGGAACATCGGACACCATCTGTCACTTAGTCCATGCCAGGCTGCTGTCTTCATGCTAGAGAATGAGAGTCAAGAACCATCACTGTGAAGAAAACATTCTAACAACCCACTTCTTACACACAGGAGATTCTGGGGATCTCCTGAAACATAATCATGTCCTCATTTCCCTTCCCCAGTCAGGCCCCAGAGTGTCACCTTTACAATCTGGGAAAGACATCAGAGCTCTGATAGCTGTCCTTGTCTAGGGTAAAACAAAACATGCACACACACACACACACACACACACACACACACACACACACTCATATCAAGGTACAACACAGGCCCCCAGAAGATTTCTCTAAAGAAGCTATCATGGGTTACCAGAACTCCCCATCATCTCAAGCTTCACTGTAATCACCTCAGGACAACCAGGCCACCCACACATACCTGGAGCCAGAGCATAGACTCCTCCTGTTCCACCTGTGAGAAGGAAAGTTGTGAGTGTTCAAGGAACAATCAAAGTCTAGAAGTTTCCAGAACTGAGAGAGGACCCACATTGGAGACAGTAGCAATGCAAGGTGTGGATGTGTTTCCCATTAATGAGCAGAGCACACTTCTAAAGGAGGCTGAGAGAAAACTCAGACCCTGCCCTTTCCTACCTGTGTTTTTCCTCCTCTTCATCACAAAAGCCACCACAGCTCCAATGATGGCCACAGCTCCAAGGACAATCAGAACAGCAATGATTGCCATGTTAGAGTCAATGGATGGAGGAGGCTCTGGGAAGGACAGGGACAGGAAATGAAGGTCAGGGTCATGACCCCAGCTCTCAGCCCTACCAGCTCAGGGTCTGCAGAAGGCTCCAGCTTTTCCTGACCCCAGCTCTGCACCCACACCCTCCTTACCCCATCTCAGAATGAGGGGCTCAGGCAGCCCCTCATGGTACACATGGCAAGTGTAATTCTGCTCCTTCCCAAGAGGCACCACCACAGATGCCCACTTCTGGAAGGTTCCATCCCCTGAAGGCCTGGTCTCCACAAGCTCCATGTCCTGGGTCAGGTCCTCCCCATTCAACTGCCAGGTCAGGGTGATGTCAGCAGGGTAGAAGCCCATTGCCCAGCACCTCAGGGTGACTTCACCTTCAAATCTAGGGTGATGGTCACATATGCCTTTGGGGGATCTGTGATTAGATGTATACAACACCAAAATTAACAAGACAATCTGAAATCTACACAACACTCAGTTAAATCAATGATGACACTGAACTAGCTGTCTGACACTTGAACTGTCATTTTCCTAGTGACCTGCAGGTAGAGCTGGTCACCTCATGACAGAACTGCCCATTTTCCTGGGACACTGAAGCTAAGAGGTAATCATATATGCCCATGGGTCAACATGACAGTCCTTATGTGATGTTCTATATATAGCATGAAGTAAGTAGTCATGGAATGGATAATGGAATGCAAAATAATTTAATATGTGTTTGAGTTCATGTCTAAATTATAAACTATGGCCATGTGCTACTGGTAGGTTGCCACCAGTGAGACTCAAACTCTTCGGTCATCTTGCTGACTAACATAACTGTCAGTACAAGGGAACAGCCATCACAAAGTGTGTAGCAGAAATGTGGTGAACCTCTGACACTCAGCCAGAGAAAATGATTACCTGGCCTTGCCTATTGAGTGACAAGATAAAGGTGTGTTACACAGGATCCCTGGAGTGTGCTGTGGACCCCAGTGCAGCACTCACTGGAACACAGTGTGCTCACAGGGTGTGTGGATCTTCCCTCTCACTCCAGCCCTGGATTGCAGAAGACCCTGTCTCTCAGAAAGTCCAATTCCTGATTTACTAGGGGGAGCACTGTAACTTGTGGGGGCAGAGGAAGAGCAGGGGAATTCTGGATGTTTAGTTCTGACATGAAACAGTCTAAACTCACAAGAATCTCTCCTTTAATGAGAACCCTGATTTAACTTGTCTAATTATCCAGGTTTGCAGTCTCCCCTGGCACCTGTGGAGACTGGTACACATGACAATACAAGGGCATGGAGAAACAGGATCATTCTAGTGCAGAGAAAACTGACTAGAAGCAAAATAATGCCTTCAAAAAAAAAAAAGTAAAGGAAAAAGAAAGAAAGAAAGAAAGAAAAGGAAAAAGAAAAGAGAAAAAAAGAAAAAGAAATTTCACATTTTATATACTTCCAGGGAATCCCATAAGGGCTCATGTGACCATTCACTACTGTAGGAATAGATAGAATTGGGTTGTTGAAGGGATGCAAACCCCACACAGGGAGGGATCTGTATTCTTTGGAAAGTTCTAGAAACTGGAGGAACCAGCTTAGTGTAGGCGAGTCAATGTCTCCATCAGGTAAAGGAGACTTCCGGTCCTGAGGTGTTAACTGACACACTCAGCAGGACAGGAGTCAGTGTCCACAGACAGTGGGTGTGGGCAGAGAACCAGGCCTGGGAGAGGCCATGGCTGATAGCAGGGAGCCCCTGCTGTTCTGTCAGGAAATTCTCTCCTTCCCTCCTGAGACAGACTGGGAACTGTCCAGGGAGAAGGCTGAGCCCTGGGAGAGTCAGTGCAGTCACTGTGATGAGGATCAGGAGACCCAGGGACACTGTCTCCCCTCTGAGACAGGGGCATCACCCCAGCTGAGGGTTTCTTCTTCCCCAGGACTGAGCCCCAGCCCGAGGGCAGAGGGAGGAGCTGCCCCCACCCCTGCACCTGTGCGCAGCAGCGTCTCCTTCCCGCGCTCCAGGAGTCTGCGGAGCGTCTCCACGCACTCGCCCTCCAGGTAGGCCCTGCGATCCTCTGCATAAGCAACCTGCTCCCACTTGCGTCGGGTGATCTGGGCTGCCATGTCCGCCGCAATCCAAGTTTTCAGGTCTTCGCTCAGGGCGATGTAATCGCGGCCATCGTAGGCTTGCCGCTCATACCCACGGAGGAAGCTCCCGTCTGACCCCACGTCACAGCCATACATCACCTGTTTGGTGTGAGAGCCTGCAGGACCCCGTGGTCAGCCCCGCCCACCCGGCCCGGCCCCGCCCACCTGCAGACTTCTCCAAAGGGAAAGGAAACAGGTCTGGGTCGGTTCTGCTCTCGAACCTGGGACTTGGGACCCGGGGCGTCTCCGGCCCCTGTGTCAGGATGTGGAGGGGTCGTGACCTCCGACCCGGGGTCACTCACCGCCCTCGCTCTGGTTGTAGTAGCCGAGCAGGGTCCTCAGGCCCACTCGGTTAATCAGCTCGTGGTTCTTGGCGATCCATGTCTCCTGCTCCCAATACTCCAGTCCCTCCTGCTCCGCCCAGTGTGCGCTTGGCTCCATCCTCGGATTCTCTGAGTCGCTGTTGTAGCGCACGAACTGCGTGTCATCCACGTAGCCGACTTCCATGTACCGGGGTTCCCGGAGGCCGGGCCGGGACACCGCGATGTGGAAATACCGCATCGAGTGTGATCCTGAGGATAGCACGTGGTGAGACGCTGACCTCCTCCAGGTAACCCGAGCTGGTGCGCGGGCCGGTAGGGGAGCAGGGCGCGGGGCTCGGGACGCGGGTGGAGAAGGGGCGGAGGGTCCGGTGGGTGACGCGGGGACGCGGCTTCCCCGGTGCCGCCCCCGCCCCCCCCGCAGAGCCCGTTTCCCTCCCGACCCCGCACTCACCCGCGTGGGTCTGGGTCGGGGCCAGGGCGGCCGCCAGCAGCAGGAGCAGCGTGCGCGGTGCCATCGCTCCCATCTCAGATCCCGGGTGTCTGAGTCCCGCGGGCTGCGTGAACTTTATAACCAGTGCCTGTGGCGACGCTGATTGGTTTCCCCGGTTTCACGACACCCAATGGGGGTGAGACATGCCCCAGCGTCATCAGTGTCCGGGCAGAAGGACCTGACCCAGGTTAGGAGCAGAAGTGAAACTGGGGAGAAGGGGAATCCCCAGGCCTGAGCTTCCCCACCCCTGACCTCACCGCCTGGAGACTAAGACTTTGCCTGAACCCTGTGCTGTGGACAGAGTGCTGTTTGTCATGGTGTCTCCGAGTTCTGACCCAGGAGCTGTCTGGACACCAGGATAGACCTGCAGGCCAGACTCTGTGTCCTCTCCTCCACCCTTCCTCTTCCTGCTTCTCTTCAGAAGTCAGACCCTGGACTCTTCTAGAAGAAAAGTCACTTCTGGGAATACAATGGCGACACAAGCAGTTGCAGATGCAGTGGAGAGATGCTTCTCCTTAAACAGGCTCTGGCCTGCAAGCCCCACACGGACCCCACAGAGACCAGGCTCTATTCACATGCAGTGGGCTGCTCACAAAGCCAAGCCTGAGTGCAGGACTCTCATCTGTAAAGAGGAGACTTTCCCTCTTCCCTCAGGATCTATTTTCTCAGCCTTGTGCTTAGACATGGATTCATCATGTTACTTCCTGGATGAAGAGTCTTTGTCTCCATGTTGGTACTTTTTTGTTTGTTTGTTTGTTTGTTTTTTAAACAAGGATCTTCTTTCTGTGTCTTGAGATTGACCATGTGGACCTGAGTCATTGTCTCAAAACAGTAGACCTCATTGTCCACTGAAGAGAGACCCCTTGGAGACCACAGACTGCAGGACACTGATCCCTGTCTACACTGCACTTGACCTGTGTCTTCATTTCCTTGGTACAGTGGATCTAGTGACTCAATCACAGTAAGAGAGGAACTGTCACTGACCATAACACAGAATAATGATGATAGTGCGGTAGAAGTTATGTAATCTCTGACCCTCTCACTCCCTCTCTAACCTTGACTCACACTTATGAGCTGATGAGGTGGGGGACATGAGTGTCACAGCTGTTTGGGACACTGGATCTGATAACCAAGTTGGCCCCAAAGTTCCTCAGCTTCTGCAGTGTGGACACTGGAAGAAAGATGGTTCTCATGCCAGAGAATTCACACTGGTGATGTGAGGTTTCATCCCTGATCAGTAGTGTGGGGAAAGATTACATTTACACATGTCTTGATTCTGTGGATCTCTTCAAACCTCAGCCACAGAATTGAATAGGAAAGAAGAGCTGAGATGGGCAGGGACTCCTGATGAGAGTCACTCATCACACAGAGCAACAAATGTGCTTGACCATAGGTGTGAACTCCGGTCACCTCCTCAGGCAGGTCTCCACAGCAGCTCAGCAGTCTCACCAGGGTTCAGCAGAACCTGTTTCCATGAACCACTCTTATTAGATGCTGTGAATATTTTCCATGGGAACTTGATGCTCTTAGATTTCATCCTGACCAATCTAAGGATGCTGTTGGGGATAGGCAGCTTCACAGAAAGGACCTGTGTTTGTTTCGTTCCTTTTGATTTTTCTGTTTTTGAGAAAAAGTCTTTCTGCACAGCTCTGGCTGTCTGGGAACTTACTATGTGGACTGAACTGGCCTTGAACTCACAAAGATACTGCCCAAGTGGGAAGTATCTTAGCTTTGGCTTTATTGCTGTGAAAAACACTGTGACCTAGACAACCTTCTAAATGCAAACATTTAATAGGGGATATCTTACAGTTTCAGGGAATGTAGTCAGTTATAACAGGAAGCATGCCAGTCTGCAGGTAGACATGGTGCTGAAGGAGCAGAGACTTCTTGATCCAAAGGCAGCCAGGAAGAGGCTCTCATTCCACACTGGGCAGAGCATGAGCATAGAGACCTCAAAGCCCACCCCCACAGTGACACACTTCCTCCAAAAATGCCACACCTACTGCCACAAGGCCACACCTCCTAATAGTGCCACTCCTTGTGGGCCAACCTTTCAAGCACATGAGTCTATGGAGGCCACCTGTTCAATCCACTACACTGGGACTGAAGGCATGTGTTACCACGCTAGCTTTAGTTAGTTTTCTATTGCTGTGATAAGACACTGTGATCAAGGCAATTTATAAAAAGAAATATCTAATCTCTTCTCTAGTCTCAGAGGCTTTGAGTCCATGATGGCAGAGGAAAGGTGTGGTGGAGGAACAGCTGAGAGCTCAAGACTTGATTTGCAAGCAAATGACTGAGACACTGGGAATAGTGAAAGTCTGTTAAAACCTTGTGCCAACCCAGTGGCACACATCCTCCAACAAGGCCACCCCTCTCCAATCCTTTCTGAAAAGTTCCATCAGCTGGATGTAAAGTATTCATTCCTGTGAGCCTGTGTGGCTCTTCTCATTCAAACCAGCACAGTGTTCACTATAAAATGTAAGATGCCAGCAGGGTTCTGTAGATGTGTCCAGTGCAGTCTGACAGAAATACCCTCAAACAGGGGCTCTGCTGAGTTAGCATCTCGCACTTTATCTCTGTCTCCTCCTGCTCAGCCCCTCTGTGTCTCTGTCCCTCAGGCCTCACCCCATCAGTGCCCAGCACCCCTCCCTCCTGACCTGGGCGCTGACACTGTCTCTTCCTTTGCCATCTAGTTTCTCTCACTGTGCTCAGCCAGCATGCTGTGAATCAGCTATGTGGTTTCCTTATGTAAACATTCCAATAGTGGCTGGAGAGATGGCTCAGCAGCTGAGAGCACTTGTTGCAGAGGATCCAGGGTGAGTTCCATCAGCACATGGGGGTTGTCAATCATCTGTAACTTCAGTTTCAAAGGAGGCAATGGTTGTGTAACTATACTCATATACAAAAAACAAATACATCTAATAAAAATCAAATTTGAAAAATATGATTTGAAAATACTCCCTCTCTTTCTCCTACACATTTAGAGTGTGAGGCCAGGGGCTGAGGACACAGGGCTCTTTAGACAATACTATACCACCAGTCAATGAAGCCAGCTCTGGAGCAGGACAGGGACAATTGATTGAAATACACCTTACTGGTAGAAAATTTCCAAAAAAATAATAAAATATAAAAAAACAAAAGATATTTCATTTTTTTTGGACCTACTGTGCACAATGAATCACAGCCTCATCCCAGGAAGAAGACACAGTGTGTGCTCAACTTGGCACTTGAGCCAATGTTAGTTTTTAAGTCCCCATGAACAAGATAAATTCCACTCAGATGTTTGAATGCTAATTTGTAACAGACTGTGACATCCCAGCATCCAGAGTGTTCCTGCAGAGAAAGGTGACCCTTTCCCCATCTTCCCTCCACTGCAGACCCTCCAGGGTCTCACCTGTTGAAGATGAAAGAGAAGCATCACATTCTTGGGCAACACCGCCCCCTGGTGGAAGAAGAAAGGAAGACTGAGCCTGAGCCCACAGAGGCTGAGGGTAAAGGGGATCCAGGCTGGCTGAGCTGCCCCAGGGCCTCCTTCCTGTCTGCATTTCTCCAGGGGCCTCAGGTCTCATGCTGCTCTGCTCTCATCAAACTTACATCCAGAAGAACTTTACATGCCTTTCCACCCATGGGAAGAAAACTCCCTGTAAGAGGGGAGGCAGGAGGCAGAGCCATGAGTGCGAAAAGGAGCTGCAATGCCCCAAACAGAGCAGTTGAAGAACTCTGACAGGAACTATGATATTGATTGTTTGATATAAGCTACACCTGGGATTAACTAAAACCTCAAAATAGAGGGCAACATCTATGAGACGTTTTTGCTTAATTTGAAGTAGGAAGTTCAATTTCTGATCCTTTTCTTTAAGGTAGGAAGACAAACCTGTAATCCAGAATATTTGAGCTGGAGCCTCTCACCTTTTTCTAATCTGGGCCACACCTTCTGCTGAAAGCCTACAGAAGTCATGGAAGAAGGAAAGGCTTGATCTTTGTCGGCTTGCTCTTGCTCCTACTGTATCTGTGGGACATTCTTGTTTGCCTGCCCTTGCTTTGAATAAGAACTGCAAACATTCATGTCTCAGCCAGCTCAGAGCTGTTTCTATGTAGAAGGATGAGAATCCACGTCCTGTTTTGTATTGATTTGTTTTGTTCTTCTTGGTTTTTTCCTTCATTTTTTCCAGCCAAGATTTTCAGGAGGTCTCCCCTGGTCACATGGCAAAGACCATCCTTTGAAACCCTTGCAATAACAGCTGTCAGCAGTGTGGCTGCCTCCATCCTGCTGAGGGGACAGTGGCTGAGATGGCAACAAGCCACATGGTTCCTTTAACATTTCTATGTGTAGATTTTAACTATCTACGCTGATGTCACAAATTTAAGTTAACTTCTTCTTTAGAGATTTTACTGGGTTTTAAGCATACACTTCATTGAATTTAGAGAATTAAGCCAAAACCTAAAGAGTAGAGATGAGGAGCAATAGTCCCTACTGTGAATAATCTGTCCCTTTATTTTTCTCTTCTTTTCCTGTTCCATAGTTAAGTGGATTGCCTGATATGGGACTGAGATTTTGGAGGAAATTTTTATACTAAAATGCTTCAGTATAAGTGTGGGGTGAGCCATACCCCAAATGCAGAGCCAGCTTTTAACTGAAGTAGGAGAGCTTAAAACAGTCGAATGTCACTCATACCTAAAAGATACCTGGATTCCTGTAAAACAGAATCAAATGAGATTAGAACAGAGAAGGCTTGGAGACAGGGGGATTGTGAGGTCTGACTATAGACAGAGGACACATCAGGAGGGAGCTGAGAGATTCACCAGCCAGGAGGTGTGTGTGCTGGAAGTGTGCCTGCTGCATCTGGCCTGCTCCTTTGCTTTCTCCCATTCCTGTTAGGTTGACTTCTGGCTCCCAAACTGCAACTAACTTACAGAGCCATGGATAGTAACTTAGAGGACAGCATGGTTACATTGTGTCAGTGTGGGGGAGAGACAAACAGGGTTTCCAGAAAAGAGAAATTGGGAATGGAGGAATCTCTCTCCATTTCCCTGATTGCTTGTAGTATTTGTAAAGCTGCTTAATAATATTAGTATCAAAGGTGCCATTGAGTGGCCATTCATATTATTTACCTAAGGGATACTGAGGCCCATTTTGACTGGACAGGTGAATAAATTTAGTGTTCTTCAGGTTTGGTTTCAGATGTACATGTTGAAGGTTTCTAAGAGGCATCCCAAGAGAATGAGAGCATAGAAAACATACTGCCTCAGGGTGAGAAAGGGGAGGCAGAATGTCACTTCAGCCTGTAGCCATGGGTGCCTCAAGACTCAGGGAGAACAAAATGAGGACCAAGCTATACAGTGGGTCATCACCACAACTCAGCAGGCATCAGCTTAGCCTGGCTAAGCTTAGGAGTCTTGGTGCCTGGTACCAGGACTTTTATAGAAGCCAGAAGTGGAATTAGAACCAGCTCACATACAGGATCTTGTCCATAGGAAACGGTTGGGAATGGAATCACAAAAGCCACGAAGGCCAAGTGAAGTTGTGGAATTTACAGGCAGCTCCAAAGTGAGGGTGGTAGGAGAGGGCAGGGAGGGTCACAGGAGCCCAGCAGGGTTTAAGGAAGTTGCAGGGATGCAGCTCTGAGGGTGGAGGGCTGGAGTCAGGACCAGAAATGTCACAGTAGCCCAATAGGGCCTAAGGAGACTGCACCAAAACCCACAAGGGCCTAGAGGAGCTGTGGGATAGGCAGCTCTGAAGGGAAGGTGAGCAAAGGGCAGGTAGGGGGCGCCACGGCCCAGGAGACCTAAGGGAACTGCAGATAGCAGCTCCAATGTTAGGAGAATGGGGTCAGGTGATGAGGGCCAGGCATAGCCTTAAAGACTGTGGCTGGAGGTCCCTCCACCTCCAAGACTACCAGAGGGGTGCTGGATACTTCCTCAGAGTCAGGGAAGCATTTACACTGACCAGAAGCTGTAAGCTTGGATTTTTCCAAGCCTACTTTCAATAAGATCTCTTAAATGCTTTAACCTCCCTTCTAGCCCACCACCCACAGAAATAGTTGAAAAGAAAAGTTATTAGGATACACGGAAGGGAGGAAGTGGACCTGTTCAGAAATAATTCTTTGGAGCAATTCCAATTTGCACTGTTCAGTTTTCATAAATCAGCAGTGGCAGCTCAATCCACTCACAAACACCTTTCGAGAACTGATGTTTAGAAGTGGATTCAATCTCCAATTGCCAGGATACCAGCAGTCCAGTTTAGTGTTTCAGGTTACCAAACAGGAATCAGCAGTGATGGCACAACCCAGCAGAAACAGCCAGGCTTTCAATGAATCAGCATGAGTCAGCACTGGAGTGACAAGGACCAGCAGGGACACCAGAGGTTCTCTGCCTTGACAGTCTCAACAAAGTGAATCAGAGAAGACAAAGATTTGAGAACAACGAAGTGTTGCAAAACTAGCTATGCAAGCCTGCCATCACTGTTCATTGTGTCCTATTATACTCCTTCCAAGAATCCCGAGTTCTCCCAGAGCTCAGCAAAACTCCGTGTGTGTTGTCTTAGCAAAACTCCGTGTGAGTCACGAAACTTCTCCTTTATTCTGCCAATTGGCCTGAGTCCACAGAAGTGTCAAGAAGCCTGGAGGACACCACCAGACAATTTTTTTGGTGCATTTCTTTCTATGAAGTCATGACAAACGATGACCAGTAAGGAATGGCCAGGTATCATCCACCATCTGTTAGGTTATATTTACATTCCTTGCAAATATCACCTGTCCTTTCACATGTTTGCTTTAGCAAAACATCCTTTTGAAACGATGGAATGGGATGTCTCATCGGGCCCATGCCGAGGCATCTCTTCCCCCTGAGGGACCAGTCACACATCAGTATAGCAATAGAATAGTTTATTCAGGGCATGGGGAGGGGAGCCAGGAGGGTAGTAGAGGCAGAGAGGGAGAGAGAGAGAGAGAGAGAGAGAGAAGAAGAGAGAGAGAGAGAGAGAGAGAAAGAGAGAGAGAGAAGTGGAGGCCTGCCATGAACACGTGGAGAGAGGGGGAAGGGAAGGGGCAGGGGTGAGGGGACAGTGAGAAGCTAGAGGCAAGAGAGCTAGAGAGCAAGGAACAAGAGGGTAAGAGAGAGAGGAGGGGGCAAGCAGCCCCTTTTATAATGGGCGGGCCTACCTGGCTGTTGCCAGGTAACTATGGAGGTGGAGTTTAGACAGAATACTAACACCTTTCACCTGTGTCTGCTTCAGCAAAACATCCTTTCACCTGTGTGCCCCAGAAGAGCATCATTTGACATAACTGACTTTCCAAATAAAGGAGAATTTTCCACTTCAAGAAGGAGCTTACATAACTGTGACTGATAGATGGGAAGTCAAGCAATCAGTGAGCCAGGTGAGACAACTGGAGATGGGGGATAGGGTCCTAGTGGGGTTCAGACCCCAGGACTAGGGGAGCACAGGCACTAGGAGACAGGGAGCTTCCCCTAGGGAGAAAGACTGAAAGGAAGAGTGTCAGAGGACAGTCAAGTCAAACAATGGAAAAGCAGGAGGATAGTCAGATGTTTTGTGATCCCAGAAGAATTTTGCCTTGTTGGGGTTTGCAGATTGCTTCTGAAAAAAAAAAATACATGGAAGGAATTCTATTCACTATCTACATTATAAAATAAATCAACAAAATATTCAAACCCAGAGGGTACAGATTGGAAGAAATCAGTTCTGAAATCTAAATGAGTTTCAGAAATCAGTAAGAGATATCAATTGACTCTGGCCCACCATTGGATTAGCTGCTCAAGAGATAAGTAATTTGTTTCAAATGTTACAAGGAGATTCAGACATAGACAGGCAAGACAGCTAACATAGGAAGCATAGAAAGAGTTAACCTTAATAGAAAAGAGACTGGAATAGTATATGGGAATAACATAGTTCCCAAACTCATCTGTATTTTGATTATTTTGCCTTTAACTCATTCTCCTAATGGCATTATTATGCCAATGGAAGTAATATTTTAAATGGATCATCTTAGCACATAAAGTAAAAAATTTAAAGGTTTACATAGAAAATATTTCTGATTTAATTATTAAAACATGAATACGTCAATTGTCAGTAATAGTCACAGCAGAAATTGTAGAGACTTATACTAATGCTTAGATTACTTCATTAAGGGTAACCAATGAAGACTGGCAAAGAGTTTGTAACAACTATTTGGGAGGAATTAGTAAATATCCTAAAAGCAAGCAACTTCAGTTTATATTAAAAAAATTAATTGGATTGTCCCATGTATTGTAAAAGAATACCAACTGCTAAAGCATCTACAATATATACGGATGCAAAAACCTTTGCAATGGCTGCTTATAAGTCAGGAGAAAAAAAAAAAACCAGCAAAGCAATTCAAATCCCATGTGCTCCAGTTCAAAATCAGAGGTGTGTGCAATCCTTATGATATTATCAGATTTTCTTGAACCTCTTAGTATAGCTACTGAGTCTCAATATGCAGAAAGTTATTATGCACATAGCAACTGCTGAGTTTATTCTGAATAATTGAGATTTAATCTTGTTATTTTGCAACTGCAACAGGTGATCAGAAATAGACTATCCATGATATATTGCTCATATTCAGTCTCTCACAGGATTGCCAGGTACAGTAGCACAAGGAAATAAAATTAACCAATTATTTATGGAAAATCTGTTAGAAGCCTCAGATATTCATGAAAAACACCTGGCAACACAAATCAGACTTGTTTTTTTTTTGTATATATGAACTCTGTTACACACTGGAAATAACTTTAATGGCATCAAAAAATAAATAAAATGTCAAATCTGGCATATAGATGTGTTTCAGTTTGCAAAATTTTGGAAAACTAAAGTTTATACACCATACCATTGATACATACTCAGGATTTCAATGTTCAACTGCTTTGAGTTCTGGAAATACAAATTCTGTATTTATACATTTATTAGAAGGACACTTGTACAAACTAGGACTGACAATGCCCCTGCATATGTCTCCAGTAAGATGAAGAAATTCTTTGTATATTATAAAGCACATTACAGCTACACCAAACAATGTTTAAGGTCAAGCAGTTATAGAGAAGAGCTAATCACACCTTAAAGAACACACTTACACAGTAAAAAGGAAAAATAAAGATCCCTGGGGTTAGAACATTAATAAGAAAGAAACATCAACAGCTGGGAGACACTGGATCAAGGAAAAGAACTGGAATTATGTCATTCTATATACTATAAGGATGTGTTAACATCAGAATGGAAGTCAGCAAATGTATGGTGTTGGGAATGCTGATTTGTTTATATTTCCACAGTACACAAAAGGTGTGGATACCATCAAAACTAATAAAGCTTAGAATTGACCAGAGAGGTCCTCTGAAAACCTCAACCACTGACCCAGAAAGAGCAGAGGAGAGCCTGACCAGCCACTGCCTTCCCCTGCCAGACAGAAAAGCCCAGAAAAGAAATGTTCAGTTCCTAACCACTGACAGGCCTACATTACAGAATATTATTCTACATAGAAGACCTAATTGTTAGCAAAATATAAAAGCCTAAATATGTGGGTCCCTGTTCCAGAGGATTTCCCATGAAGATCTCTAGCCCAGCGGGGTGCATGGGTCCAGGCCAAGGGGACAGAGTGCAAGCAGGGAGGGGGAGTCGCCTCCACTGCCTCTGCTGCTATCTCTGCTGTCTCTGCTGTTGCCACCCAGTTGCTCCCAGGTGCTACACCTGTCTCCTTGCACTGAGCCAGTCTTGGCTGGGCCAGTGAGATGCTGGCTAGCTCGCAAGGAGGGGAGGGTCCTGAAGGTGCTTCTGGAGAGCAGATCTCTTTCCAAGTGTTACAGCTCTTGCGACAGAAACTCTCGGACAACAGGATGATTCTTGCACACGTTTATTCTCCCGTATAGGGTTCTTATATACAGTTTCAGGATGGGTTAAACTCTGGCAGCAGATAACACCTATTGACTTGGTCAGAGAGCTTGGAGATACCTCATCTGCATGTGGGAGAGCCTGAGGCACTGCTCCCTCATCACTAATGACTATAGACCTCTCTGTGGGAGGAGCTGTGGAGGGCTGAAGCTAAGTGAAAGGAACCAGGCACCCAGGAGCAAAGCCAAACACCTACCATCCCATTAGTGTCCGAGGTTTAAGGCCTGTGCTCGAACAGGTGCCCAACAGGTGTGTGAGAATAATCCTGACTTATAAACATATTTACTTATTAAATATATTTATTATATTTAACTTATAAATATTAGTTAATTTAAATGGTTACAGGCTTATGAGCAGGACTTTGGACTCCTGCAAAACAGAGCCATCCACAGTGCAGAGAAACAACAGGCTTATGAAGAGGACTTTAAGACAGACTATGTTAAATACTGCATCCATCATGCTCAAGTCAGGGCTGCACCAGGTCCACAGAGATGGTGGTGGATATTAAGAGACTTAAGGGAGTTAACTCCAGATCACAAGGTGATAAGATATTTCAGGTTCAGCAATTGGTACCAAGGTTACAGGAGAGACAAGCACAGCTGTTAGGTTTTATCTCAGCTGTGGATGTGCTCCTGAGAGATGAACAGACAGATCACACTAGACCCCTGAGATACCTGGGAAACACAGTGGAAAAAAGAAGAAGCAGAAATCACAACAGTACTTGGCTACAGGGAGCGTCCAGGGCAGTTCACTGCTGCATCCTTGGTAGCTAAATCAAGTGGGTGACATGAAATGCAGTGTGACTTATTTGTGCATCCAGCAGTTTGAAAAGGATCACTAGTTACGTCTCTGATATTTAGCCAGGGATCTCATGATCCTGGGACAGGACAAAGCTCAGACCTTCCTTATGTCCTTGTGACCACAGACTCTCAGAATATGCTTCACAATGATAGAGAGAGCAGAAACTGGAGGTGACACAGCCCAGGAGTGACCCCTTCAGAGATAATAACACCTGGACACACCTGGGGACAGCCCTGTTCACACTCAGATCCCACAGCCTCATCCTGACCCACCAGATACACACAGCTTAGTGACACAGATTCTAGAAGGTTCTCCATCTGCCATTTATTTCTTCAAAAAAAAAAAAAAAAGAAAAGAAAAAGTCTATGTATTCTCAATCCATTAAATTAACAAGCAATCAACCCTAAGGTCAAGATGTTAACAATCAAGTTCACATTTAGATTCTTATTCTCAGTGGGGAAATTAAGAGATACAACTCAGGGCAACATGTCAGGAAGCCAATGTCCCGCACCATCTCAACGAGGCTGAACCAGAAAGGTTGGCTGTGGAAGGGAACACAGTCAGTGTAAGGACAAGGACTTAGTGTGCAGGGGTGGACTGGGCTCCACAGTTCTTCACATTGAGCCTATAGGATCACAGGGAACATCAGACTCTATTGTCTAAAGAGAACTGAGGGTTCTGGATGTCACAGGAGAGACCTGAACACACTGTCTGTCACTTAGTCCACTTCAGGCTGCTGTCTTCATGCTAGAGAATGAGAGTCATGAACCTACAGTATAAACTCAATATCCCAACAACCCATGACTCACAGGGGATTCTGGGAGTCCCTAAAATCCAATCATATCCACATTGCCCTTCCCCAATCAGATCCCAAAGTGTCACCTTTACAGTCTGGGAGACACATATCATAGCTCTGGGAGTTGTCCCTGCCTAGGGTAAAAAAATACAGAGATATATTCATAGAAAGTGCTGACACAGATCCCCTGGACATTACAATGGAGAAGCTATTATGGATTTCCAGAGCTCCTCATCATCTCCAGCTGAACTCCAATGGCCTTAGAAACAGTTCTGTCCCCAACACTTACCTGGAGCTGGAGTGTAGTCCCCTCCTTGTCTACCTGTGGGAAGAAAAGCTGTGAGAGTTCTAGGAAGATCTTGACACTAGGAAGTTTCCAGAACTGACAGCAGACCCAGTTGGAGACAGTAGCAATGAAGGGTGTGGATGTGTCTCCCACTAATGAGCAGAGCACACTTCTAAAGGAAAATAAGAGAAAACTGAGACCCTGTCCTTTCCTACCTGTGTTTCCTCTTCATCACAAAAACCACCACAGCTCCAATGATGGCCATAGCTCCAAGGAAAACAAGGACAGCAATGATCGCCATGTTGGAGTCAGTGGATGGAGGAGGCTCTGGGAAGGACAGGTACAGGAAATGAAGGGGTCATGACCCAGCTCTCAGCCATGACCAGCTCAGGGTCTGCAGAAGGCTCCAGCATTCCCTGACCCCAGCTCTGCACCCACACTCTCCTTACCCCATCTCAAGGTGAGAGGCTGAGAGAGCCCTCATGTTGCACATGGCAAGTGTAATTCTGCTCCTTCCCAAGAGGTACCACCACTGATGCCCACTTCTGGAAGGTTCCATCCCCTGAAGGCCTGGTCTCCACAAGCTCCATGTCCTGGGTCAGGTCCTCCCCATTCAACTGCCAGGTCAAGGTGATGTCAGCAGGGTAGAAGCCCATTGCCCAGCACCTCAGGGTGAAATCACCTTCAGATCTGGGGTGATGGGTCACATGTGCCTTTGGGGGATCTGTGTAGAAGATTCAAGAAATCCCACAATTAAAACAAACTGAAATCTACACAAGACACAGTTGGATCAATGATGACACTTTACTACCTGCCTGTTTGAACACTTCAACTGTCATCACACTAGTGACCAATAGGTAGAGCTGGTCCCCTCAGCACAGAACTGCACATTTTCCTATGGACTCAGAAACTAAGAGGGAATCCACATGAGCCAGTGGGTCAGCATGGTCATGCTTATGTGATGCTTAATAGCATGAGATTGGTAGTCAAAGAATGGAAGATGAAATGGAAAATATATAATTTGTATATCTGTTTGAGTTCACATCAAAATTAGAAATCAGAATCATATGCTCCTGGAAGGGAGCCAGCAATGAGACTCAACCACTGTGGTCATCTTGCTGGCAAACATAACTGTCAGTCCAAGTGAGCAGCCATCACAATATATGTAGCAGAATGTGGTGAACCTCTGACACTCAGTCAGAGAAAATGCCTCCCAATGCCTGCCTCTGGGCCAACAAGGTACAGGTGTGTTACCCAGGATTCCTGGAGTGTGCTGTGGACCCCAGTGCAGCACTCACTGGAACTCAGCGGGCTCACAGGGTGTGTGGATCTTCCTCTCCCTCCAGCCCTGGATTGCAGAAGACCCTGTCTCTCAGAAAGTCCAATTCCTGATTCACTTGGGGGAGCACTGTAACTTGTGGGGACAGAGGAAGAGCAGGAGGCTTCTGGATGTTTAGTTCTGACAGGAAACAGTCTAAGCTCACAAGAATCTCTCCTTTAATGAGAACCCCGATTTAACTTGTCTAATTATCCAGGTTATCAGTCTCCCCTGAGACCTGTGGAGACTGATACAAATGACAATACAAGGGCATGGAGAAACAGGATCACTTGACTAGAAGCAAAATAATACTTCAACAACATCAACAACAAAGGAAAAAAATAAAAAAGGAAAGAAAAAGGAAAAAGAAACTCCACAGTTTATATCCCTTCAGGTTACCCTATAAGGGCTTATGTGACCATTCACCACTGTAGGATTCGATAGAATTGGGTTGTGATGCAAACCCCACAGACGGGGAGAGATCTGTGAGAATGTATTCTTTGGAAAGTTCTAGAAACTGGGGAAACTAGCCTAGTGTAGGAGAGTCCATGTCTCCTAACAGGTAAAGGACACTTCTGGTCCTGAGGTGTAAGGGCTGACACACTCAGCATGACAGGAGTCAGTGTCCACAGACAGTGGGTGTGGACAGAGAACCTGGCCTGGGAGAGGCCATGGCTGACAGCAGGGAAAACTTGCTGTTAAGTCAGGAAATTCTTTCCTTCCCTCCTGAGACAGACTGGGAACTGTCCAGGGAGAAGGCTGAGCCCTGGGAGAGTCAGTGCAGTCACTGTGATGAGGATCAGGAGACCCAGGGACACTCTCTCCCCTCTGAGACAGGGACATCACCCCAGCTGAGGGTTTCTTCTTCCCCAGGACTGAGCCCCAGCCCGAGGGCAGAGGGAGGAGCTGCCCGTGGCCCCTGCACCTGTGCGCAGCAGTGTCTCCTTCCCGAGCTCCAGGTATCTGCGGAGCCACTCTGGGCACTCGCCCTCCAGGTAGGCCCTGCGTTTCTCTGCATCACCAGCCTTCTCCCACTTGTGTTGGGTGATCTGCGCTGCCATGTCCGCTGCAGTCCACGTTTTCAAGTCTTCGTTCAGGGTGATGTAATCGCGGCCATCATAGCCATCCTGCTTGTACCCGTGGAGGAGGCTCCCATCTGATCCCATGTCACAGCCATACATCCGCTGGAGCGTGTGAGAGCCTGCGGAACCCTGCAGTCAGCCCCGTCCACCCGCCCTGGCCCCACTCAACCACACCGCCCCTGCTTGGCCCACAGGCGGAGTTCTCCAAACTGAAAGGGAACCAGGTTCCTGGTCGGTTCTGCTCCCGAATCTAGGACTTGCGACACAGGACATCTCCAGATTCTGTGTCGGGACATGGAGGGGTCGTGACCTCTGACCCATGGTCACTTACTGCCCTCGCTCTGGTTGTAGTAGCCAAGAATGTTCCTCAGGGTCACTCTGAAAACCTGCTCCGTGTTCTTGGAGTTCTGTGTCTCCCGCTCCCAATACTCCGGCCCCTCCTGCTCCATCCATGGGGCGCAAGGCTCCATCCTCGGATTCTCTGCTTCGCTGTCGAAGCGCACAAACTGTGTGTTGTCCACGTAGCCAACAATAATGAACCAGGGCTCCCCGAGGCTCGGCCGGGACACAGCAGTGTAGAAATACCGCAGCGAGTGTGAGCCTAGGGCGCAGCGCGGTGAGACCCAGATCTCCTCCCAGGAACCCAGGCAGGTGCCGGTGCCAGGAGGGGAGCCAGGCTCGGGGCTGGGGCTCGGGGCTCGGGGCTCGGGGCTCGGGGCTCCGGACATGGGTGGAGAAGAGGAGGAGGGTGCGGTGAGCTACCTGAGGACATGGCTTCCCCTGTGCTACCGCCATCCCTTCCCACAGAGGCGGTTTCCCTCCCTACCCCGCACTCACCCGCGCCAGTCTGGGTTGGGGCCAGGGCGGCCCCCAGCAGCAGGAGCAAAGTGCACTGAGCCATCGCCCCTATCTGGGATCCTGGGCATCTGAATCCCTTGGGCTGTGTGGACTTTTAACCAATTCCCCTCGGCAAGGCTGGTTGGTTCCCTGGGATCACTTCACACAATGGGGATTGAGACCTGCCAGCAAGTCATCAGTGTCCGGGCAGAAGGACCTGATACAGTAGGAGCAGAAGTGAAACTTGGAAGATGGGGAATCCCCAGCACTGGGCTTCCCTACCCTGACCTCACCACCTGGAGACTAAGATTTTGCCTGAATTCTGTGCTGTGGACAGAACACTGTTTGTCATGGTGTCTCTGAGTTCTAGCCCAAAAGCTGTCTGGACATCAGGATAGACCTGCAGGCCAGACTCTCTGTGTCCTCTCCTCCCCCTTCCTCTTCCTTCTTCTCTTCAGAAGTCCGACCCTGAAGTCTTCTAGAAGAAAAGCTACTTATGAGAATATAATGGCAACACAAGCAGTTGGGGATGCAGTGGAGACATGCTTCTCCTAAAGCAGAAGTGCTGGCTTTCAAGCCCCATAGGGACCCCACAGAGACTCAGTTCACCTGGAGAGTATGGCTCACACTGCCAGGCCTGAGTGAAAGGTCCCTAAAGAGGATGCTTTGCCTCTTCCCCTAGAATCCTGACTCCTTAGCCTTGGGCTTAGACTCCTGTTTCCTCAGGGATGAAGTTTGTGTAGTTTCACATGGGTGTGTTTTACAAAAATCTCCATTCCTAGTCCTAGGTTTGTCCTCGTGGACCTGGGTCATTGTCTCAGCACAGTAGACCCTTTTGTACACTGGGAACAAACCTCTGTGGAGACCATAGACAACAGGCATTGATCCTTGTCTACACTGTACTTGCCCTGTGTCTGCACTTCTATGGTACAGTTGCTTTAGTGACTTAGTCACAGTAGGAGAGAAACTGTAATTAACTATAACACAGAATAATGAGGATAGTGTGGTAGAAATTATGTAATTTCTGGCCCTCTCACTCCCTCTCTGACCTTCACTCACACTATGAGCTGATGAGGTGAGGGACATGAGTGTCACAGCTGTTTGGGACAGTGGACCTGATAACCGAGTTGGCCCCACAGTTCCTCAGGACTATGCAGTATGGACACTGGAAGAAAGATGATTATCATGCCAGAGTACACACTGGTGATGTGAGGTTCCATCCTGATCAGTAGTGTGGGATAAGAGTACATTTATACAGGTTTTGATTCTGTGGAATTTGACTTGATCTCTTCCCTGTTTCCCTGGGAATGCTTTTAGGTTTCACCATGACTAACCTAACATGCACTGACCTTAGATGGCTCCACAGAAAAGCTCTGTCTCTGTTACTTTTCTTCTTATTTTATTCTGTTTTGAGACAAGGTCTGTCTGCACAGCTCTGGCTGTCTTAGAACTCACCATGTAGACCAGGCTGGCCTTGAACTCACAGTGTTCACCCGTCTTTGTATCCTGAATGCATCCTATGTCATCACACCTGACTTCACTTACTTTTCTATGATTATGATAAGACACTGTGACCCCAGCTACTTACAAATCTGTGTTTAATCTGTTCTCTAGTCTCAGAGGGTTTGAGTCCATGATGACAGAGGAAAGGTGTGGTGGAGGAACAGTGGGAGCTCACATCTCTATCTACATACCAGAGTCAGAGGCTCTGGGAACAGTGGGTGTCTCTCCTCCCCCACCCTCCCAGCAGAGATTTATTGGCCTGCTCTCATGAGGTCACAACTCACTGGGAGCAGCCAGTTGCTGCACCCACACTGGTTCTTGCTCTCTTCTGAGAACAGTGTCCTGAGGCACAGGTCTCGGTCACATGTTGGCTTGTTCCCTCTGCAGTTGAGAGTTGTAGGCATAGGACACAGTGTTCAAGGCATCCATGTAGTAGTCCGTGCTCATGGTGATAAATTTCTGCTCCAAGTTATCCAAAATGTCCCAGGCTTCCTGATGCACTTCCTTAAACACCCATCAGCCATCTTCAGCAGCTCCTATGCATTGGCTATGGTGTTCTGAATTTTTGCCTGCTCTATAATGGCCCCCCGGTCAACTTCCCACCTCCTGTGCTAATAAAGTCCAGCCAAGCCACTGCCCATGGGGACACAGCCCACCACAGGTGCCAGAAGGTCGGAAGTTTTTTAAACCTCAAAGTCCAGCCCCAGTGGCATTTCTCCAATCATGCCACACATCCCAATCCTTTCCCAAGAGTTCCATCAGCTGGATATGTAGTAATCATTCCTATGAGCCTGTGTGGCTGTTCTCATTCCAACCAGCACAGCATTCACTATGAAATGTAAGATGCCAGTAGGGTTCTGGAGATATGTCCATTGCAGTATAATAGAAATTTCCTCAAACAGGGGACTCAGGTGAGTTAGCATCTCCCCCTTTGCCTCTGTCTCCTTCTGCTCTGCCCCTTTCTGTCTCTGTCCCTCAGGCCTCACCCCATCAGTGCCCAGCACCCCTCCCTCCTGAGCGCTGCACTGACTCTGTCTCTTCCTGTGCCTCTAGTTTCTCTCAGTGGTCAGCCAGCATGCTGTGAATCAGCTGTGTGATTTCCTTGTGTAAACATTCCAATAGTGGCTGGAGAGATGGCTCAGCAGCTAAGAGCACTTGTTGCTGTAGCAGAGGATCCAGGGTGAGTTCCATCAGCACATGGGGGCTGTCAACAACCATCTGTAACTTCAGTCCCAAGGGATACAATGCTAGTTCACCTACATACACACATCCAAAAAAGAGGACATGTAATAAAAATAAAATAAAACAAAACAGTTTGTAAAATGCTCCAAAAGTTCCTTTTGTTTCTTCTACCCTTCTGGAGTGTGACGTCAGGGGCTGAGGGCAAAGGGCTGTTTCGATTACACTGTACCACCAGCCAATGTAGCCAGCTCTGGAGCAGTACTGAAATGTATGATTGAAATAGACTGTACCTAAATGACAGTTTGAAAACCAGGATAAAATTAAAAATACAGAAGATCATTTATTTTCTGGGCCTCCTATGTACAGTGGATTGCACTCGAGTTGGAGTGTTGCTCTTTGGTTTTGGTGAACAAAAAAAATTTTCATCAGTTGCTTGAATGGTATCTTGTAAAAGACCATGACATCCTAATATCCAGAACCTTCCTGCAGGGAGTGATGCCACCTTTCCCATCTTCAGTGCCACTTCTGGGACTGAGAGAAAAAATAATCTGTTACTCACAACAAGTCAACTGTTGGTCAGGCATTGTCAAGATTCCCCTCAGGATCCTGGTTCCAATGTGGTCTTGGTGACTCTGTCTTAGTTTTGTCATGGTGACCAAGTCAGCTCTGTTAGTCAACTGAGTCTCAAGGAGGGAGTGAGGATTGAAAAGAAAAAGACAATTAGACAACACTATAACATGACTCCTGCCAGTGCTGAGGCTGAAGCAGTTTTATTTCTCTCCAGTCTGCTTTTATATCATTCTAGGTACATCCAAAACACATGGTCAATATGTAGATCAAATACAAAGTAATCAATTGAAATAGTAAACAAGGAGATAACATAAGATAGTAATCAAGAAAAGTAATAAGCCAAGAGATCACACAAGGTAATAATTAAGCAAAGTAGTAAACAAAGCCCCTGGTCATTGTTTCTAATATTCTTACCTGAGCCTAGTTCCTTGTTTGAGCCCAATGACAAATACCAAATTCCCAGAAGTGGCAACAAAAGCTCTCCTTCTGTGTACTCTAGGTCACCCTCTTACACATGGCATTGATGCTCATGTTGGCATGGCAATCTGCAACATCCCATTGCCCAGCAGTGGGCTTAGGACCAATGATGTGCCACTCCAGAGTCTTCACAAACAAGATGCAGGGTGATCTCCCACACAGATGCTTTCAGAGTCTCATTTGTGGAAATCCCCCAGGGGCAGCCATAACCATGGCATTGGTCCAGGCTTCTTGACTCCAGCTTGCAAGGACACTGAGAGTGAGCCCCTGTGACTCCCTGATTCAGCTTGTGTTCCAACTACAGGAATGCTCGCCCAGAAGCCTGGGAAGCCATGGGAAGGACAAAGCACCAAGCCTGTCTTTCTCCTGACAGCGAGTCTGTATTTCCTTCTGCCTCAGAGCTGCTGTTTTTCCTCCATACTCAATCCATTTGTACAGATTACAGCTGTGCCTTACATAGACCCTAGTAGGATGCTTGCTGTTTGTTCCGAAAACATCAGAGACCTCCAGGCTGTTGGAGTCCTTGCAGAGAGGCCCTGAAGTACAGTGGAGGGGTGTCACACACGCCACTGCTGCCCCTTCAGATTGAACAGTGCTGAGCACCAGGACAGCCCTTCTGCACCCTCACTGTCCAGTGTGCCAGGCTTGCACAGTCCTGCTCAGGTCCATCAGTCAGGATTCTCCTGGCTTCCACTCTCTCACACTGAGCAGGGACCTGTGCCTGTGCTCCATGCCTTCACTGCAGTGGGGACTTGCTGAGGTGTTCCTGGTGACAGGCATGGAGAGAGTGGTCTGAGAAATGGAGAGAGCTGTACCTTCCTTTGGAATGCAATCCTTGTCTCCCATTCTCAGTTCTCCAATGCTATCCCTTTTAGTTTATATTTTAATATTTATTTTCTATGTTTTACTGGAGCTCTTGATAATCAGAAGAGATGCCAGACACCCTGGGACTGGAGGTATGGGTGTTTGTTAGACAGCATGTGGGTGCTAAGAACAAAACCCAGTCCTCTGCAATAACAGCAGGTGCTTTGAACAACTGAGCCAATTCTCCAGATTCTCCAAATTACTCTTTAAATAATTATCTTATTGTGTATAAACAGAGTCAGTATTTTGTTTGAGAAATCAATTCAGAATCAAACAACAGTGTGAGGAGGGGATCTTTTTACACTTTACATTCCTCCATGTCCGTCTCTTCTCAGTTTTGTTAGAAGACAGCTGCATTTTCCTGTCTCCTTCATTTAACACTCATTTTGGCTGAAGTCTATGCAGGTATAATTCCAATGTCTCGGCCACACACGAGATCTGTTACATTAGGGTTGCAGGCTTTCTCCTTGGTTAAGAGCATGAACTGCTTCTCTAAAGTATCCACGTTTGATTTCCAGATCTCTTATCAGGTGACTCACAACTACAGCTCCAGTGCCAGGGATCTAACACTTCTGGCCCCTCTGGGCTCCTTCACTCATATGCACACATACACACACAGACACATACATAAATAATTAAAAGTAATCAAGAAAAAGGAACTGTTATGTCTAATGTCTTCAGATATTATGGACACTCAAGCTTGCTATAAGTGTCCCTATAAATACACTTTAAAGCTCTTATAAATATTTATGTATTTTACTTTCTGCATGTGAGCATTTTGCCTGCATGTAGGTGTGTGCAGCATGTGTTGCCTGATGCCCTGGGAGGTCAGAGAGGGCATGAGATCCCCAAGAGCTGTACAGGTCGGGGTTAGTAGCCTGTGGTGATGCTCCGGGGGCAAGGGACAAACAGGAGTTGAGCTGCAGGCAAGGGTGGGGTCTGCAGGGAGCAGAGTGAGGCCCTTGTGCACCTCTGCGTTAGTGAGGGTTCCTATTGCTGTGTTAAGACTGGATGATCAAAAGCGACTTGAGGAAGAAAGGGTTTATTTCAGTTTACACTTCCACATCACAGTCTGTCATGGAAGAGATTCAGGGCAGGACCTTGAGAGGATTCTAAGGAGAAACTGAAGCAGAGACCATGAGGACCAATGTTAATTGACTTGCATCTCATGACTTCCTCAGCCTGCTTTCTTATGCAATCCATGATCATCAGCCAAGATCAACGTCAGGGAGCTGGAACCTTCCATATTAGATGATGATGATGATGATGATGATGATGATGATGATGATGATGATAATGCCTTAGAGACTTTATTGAAAGCATCTTGGATGGAGGCATTTTCCCAATTCAGGATCCTCTCCCCAAATATGTCTGTTTGTGTCACGTGGACCAATGCAGACAGCACAGGCTCCAGGTGCAGGGTCACTCCGTGAGAGCTGAGGGAGGAGGATATGTATGAGTTCCTCCCCCTGACCTGAGCCAGGGACCTGCTCTGTGGATGGAGGACCCATGGTAAATCAGTTGGAATGAAGGAATGGGAGCACAGTGGGTTCAGCTCCATTCCTGCCCCTCAGTCCTGAGGACCTGTCCCTCCCCTGCCTGTTGGACGCTGCTGCTGCTATAATGACAGGAGAGATTGATAAAGTCAGGGCCAGTGAATAGAGTGGGAGAGAAATAGGGACATTTTATTACCCCAGACCAGGATAATCTGGTTTTGGAGGGACTCAGGAAAGGTAGGTAGGTAGGTAGATAGTTGATAGACAGACAGACATAGAATTTAAAATGTCCACTCTTTGGACATTACAATTTCCCTTCTTGCTCAGACTTCATGCAGCTTCAGTTCTTGTTCCACAGACACCTGCCCAGCTGGGGGAACACTCAGGGCTGACCCTGTGGGGCTTGTTAGAGTTCTTGCATGGATCAGAGGGCTAAGAGATGCTGCATAGATCACAGCACACAACAGACTTCATATGAGAGGTTTATTGGGGTGGGTAGTAAGGATGGATGAGAAAAAGGGCCTCCTGTGAAGACCTGGGGTGGTTAAGGGTGCACGACATATGGCCACAGTGGAAATGTGTCACATTTCGTGGCTGGTGATGATGCAATTTCTGGCACTGAGGCTGAAAGCAGGCTGGTTCTGGAATGTGGTGGTTGTTGATTGGCAGACATCCCTTCCTCTTATTAATTTCATATGGTGAGAAAATGGGAAGTGATGACTGATGAGGCAGAAGTGGGGTCACCATGCTCTTTAGACTGCTCCCTTCCTTCTGGGGTGTGGCAACATCTTTGGGGACCCAAGAAAGCTGGGATGCTCTCTAGGTTCAAAAAATGCAAGCTGTTCCCTCACTATCCAGGCTCTGCAGGACCATCTACAGCTGGGGAGTGCAGATGCCTTGAAGAGGCCAAGCAGCTAGCACAGGCCTCAGCACTTCCCCAGAAGTCCAGAGGCTGGCGCTCAACTCATCACTTCCCCCTCAGGCTCTTGAACACAGAAGCCACCCCCCCATTCCTTCCCACCACCTGACTCTCCCAAAAGGCCCACCAAGCCTTATTCCAATAGCAACTCCCTAAGTGTGAACCCTCATCCTGGGAATGAAGGTATCAGCCTGAGAACAGATAAACAAATGCAGCTTTCAGCCTCCATGTCACCAAAATTGGCACCTCTAGATGGATGACCAAACACTTCCCAACACAGGTGGCTTATGGCCTTGGGAAAAGCAAAACCTATACATCCTTAGATACAAATCAAACAAATTAAGAATTCCCAGGCAGCTGTGACCAGTTTGTAAAAACATTATAGCTTCCCTTATCTGTCACTAAACATCCCCCCCCCCCAAGTAATGTGCTTGTAGCTATTCCCTAAACCCCTAGACATGGGGGTCACAACTTTGCTCTGTGCAATTTGTGGTCCAAATCTGGGTTTGAAATAAAGGCTCTTATGTTTCTCTACAGCGGATATGGCAATTCTTTGAGATCTCTTGGAGACCCCTAGACCTGGGCATAACTGCCTCTTTAAGTTGATAGGGCAGGTTCTTTGAAGCTGTCTGGCATGCACAGTTCAAGGAAACACCTGGAGCTAGCATTTTACATATATATATATACACACACACACACATACATATATACATATACATACATACATACATACATACATACATACATTACATACATACATATATATATATATATGGATCAGAAGGTAAAGTTGAGGAAATTAAGGAAAATTTTTTTTCTTAGGTGAATGTTTGAAACTTTTAGGCCCATTATTGGTGGGGCACCCCAAGACCACAGAAAAGAAGAGGAGACCCACCCTTAGGAATAAACTGAATAGGTAGGAAATGAAACAGGCTGTTGATTGACAGCACTTATCTAGAGTCCATTCGACCCTTGAGAGGTAGATTCAAGTAGGTTCTTTGAAGCTTAAAAGAATGTTTTAAGTTACAAAATGAGATAAATTTTAGACATGTAAAGACACCACTGTGTAATCTGTACTGAACTTCACATTGTAGAAAAGGTAGCAGACTCCTGCCTTTGAGTCTAGTAAAAGCTTGGGGACCCCGAAATGATTTGGAGGTAAAAGCATGAACATTCTTTCCTCTTTCCAGACGACTGGGTGCATGTAGACTGGACAGGTGTTTTTAGCTCAGTGAGAAGCACATTTATGTCTAAACTTAGAAGACAACCATAGGAAATACATAACCTTGAGCTTGTGACTATGATAATAGCAATCAATATTTGTCATACCTAGATCAATAATTCATTGGAACTCCATTGATTAATGTTAAAACTCTGAACATTTTACATCTTAATATAACAATAGCATAGAGAGGGAAGAAATCTGAAACATTTTTCATTTTTATGTACACCTTAAATCACTTCCTTACACTTTCATAAATTGCATTTAAAACACTTTTTTGACCATTATAATTCACATTCACAGACCTCAAAACACACTTTTAAGATCATTGCAAGTTAATCTTTCATATCCTTAGAACTTATAGAAACATTATAATTTTTTCTATCCAATTATTCACCCCAAGACACAGGTGGTTGGTAACTGTGAGCAGTCCTGGTAAAAACAACTTCCTTTACATAAAGGAATAGTAAAAAGTTACATTGAAATGTGTTGTAGGAGTTTATCTCTTCTTAGAATCTGGTAACAATGTGATCAGTATCTAGACCTAGTAGCAACTCTAGGAAAAGTGCCCCCTGATTTTTACACATGAAGAGAACTGAGAAGCACCTGAAGCCTGTGTTGTTGCTTGCTGTTAAAGTGACAAAGCTCTCCTAGTCAACAGCATCAGAGATCTGCTAAGGTTGGATTTCACCTGAGTAAGCAGGAAGTACAGAGCAAGCAGCTTCCAAATCTTTTTAAAATTACAGACTTATCTGTTGCCTAGACAATCACTCAAAGTTCTGCTCTGGTAGTCGTAATTTCATTGGAGACAGAAGACACATGGTAGCATCAGTCTTCCTTGCCCGGTTCAGAAGGTCCAAAATCTGTCCAGTGGAGGAGGACCCTGGGGGATGAGCCTACCTTGCCTAAGCAGAGCAAGGCAATCAACTCCCCAGTGTTCTGCTTGTCCACAGTTTGGACAGGGTCTTTGTGACACACAAGATGAAGGGAATATTTTCACCCAGTGGGTGTCTTTGTCACATTTAAAGCAAGCTCAAGGTGGAATTTTTCTCTACCCCTTCATTGTCTGTGAAGTCCTGGGGGTCACTTCTAGTAGCTGGGGGTCTCTGTCTGTCATAGTAAGCTTTGTCCATTAAACATTTTAAATGTCATATTCAAAAGATCTCTTAAAAGTTTTGAGGACTGTTATCTACTAAAGATATATACACCAAACAAACTTTCCTTGTTTCTAGTAACTTGTTTTAGGCTTAACTTTGGAAACATATACAGGAGACTAAATAAAACTTGTTCCTGTTCTTAACTCGCATGTGTTAATTGTCTCCAACAGTTTACAGTAAGTCAGTAACTTTCATAAGGTTAAGATTTTGTAACTTTATCTCTGTTATGTTTGAACCTTAGTAATTTGAGGTGAAGACCCTTTATCATCTAAATAAACCATAAATGCCTTAAACTTTAGTCCGTAGGAGAATGGTATCTTTTATAGTTTACCATTACAGAATACCACAGATTTGTATGACTTAGTTTTTCCAAATAGCTAAAGCTTAACAAGGTGGGCAAGGAATAAAGCTAGACAAATATCACTGTGAAGCTGAAGTAGGCCTTAGAAATATATACCTTATTAATCCATGTTCCTTATTTATCAATATAACTGGGTGGAGAATGGCTGAGAAGTGAAGTGCACCAGCTGCTCTTCCAGAAGATCCAGGTTAAATATCCAGCAACCACACCACAGCTAAAAATGGTCTGTAAAGAGAGTTCCAGCCATCGGATACAATCACATATATATGAATGTATATAATGCTCACATGCTCATAACATAAAATTTTAGAATAAAATGCATTCTTAGTCATCTAACGTATGTTGTGCTTATCTACATTTTATAGCACCTGGGTGCTGAACACTTAGCAAAGACATAGGAAGATAGATATAAGGGTTATAGCAACTTTTACTAATCCAAGTAGATCTTTACAATCTTAAAATTTTATCATCACATACAGTGTATTCTAAACCAGGGTTGAATCATATATGTAGTATGTTGTAACAAATATAACCTTAAATTTTTATCTTCATACAAAAACTTATGCCAATCAGAAATACTTGAGACTTGTTGGTACTTCTTTAGTCTACAAAGAGATACAATGATATACAGAAAACTCATTAGGACAAAGAGGTTTCCTGTTATTGTTTTGTGACATGTGGTCAAGTGATGATTGTTAGAGAACTCACAGGGCATGTACTCTTTAACCTTAGTAAAGATGGCTGCCAGTCCTATGGCAACTTCTATGTTGATGAGGTTATCAGCCAAGATGGAGGAGAGCCACATAGTTGCTATTTTAAAACCTCTGTTTTCATGGTATTTTTTTTTTTTTTTAAATCAAAATCCGTATCATTCAATTTTCCCAATGAACATGAAGGGCCATATGTTGGGGTGAAAACCCACTGGCTCAATAAGGCAGGGAAAAGACCTTTCTATTCTACCCAGGTCTCAGAGTGGAAAAGTTCCTTCTTCTCCACACTGTCTTCAAGTCCCTCTAACTCAACCTCCCTCCTTTCTACTTCCTGTGTTTTCCTATGTTCACCCCTGTTAACTGGTTGCATGCTCTGCCTCTTGAGCTATGGTTGAGTTTAATTAATATTGTTTACAGAAAAGTCTTGGAAAAAATGGTGTGTGTAAGGTCTGAGCCACACCACAACAACCTGTTTACAATTAACAGAGAGCTCTTGGTTTAAAGGTGTTTGTAAGGGCTGAGCAACTCCACAGCAGAAACAGGATTTTCCTCTTCCAAGTTCAGAATTGTGGGCTACACAATGTGATCAAATATTCTGCCACATTTCTCCCCTGTTGTCTGAAGAATATCAATTTCTCTAAAATCAATAAACTATATACAACTATCTGAGCCATCTTCATCATTAGAATCATAATTATTAGGCTCAAGATCTGTGTTCCCTAATGGACCAATCTTTCAGGCAGCCATCGGGCTCTATTTTTCTTTTCAGAAAAATACAAACTGAGTCACGACCCCAAATTAAAACAGGGTAGGGACCACTCCAAGTATTACTTAAGGGGTCTCTCCACATGACCCTGGCAAATGAGCTGGAAGGAACCAGATGCCAGTGGCAATCCCCTGCTGACTGACCTTTAGCATCAGTTTGCAGAAAATTTAAAATAAGACAAAAGTAAGGTGTGCTTTTGGTGACCTTGGGGGTATAATTCCCCCTTTTTAGTTTTAAAAAGCCAATTTTTCAGAGTTCCTTGTAAAACCAGTGAAGAAGCATTAGTAGCTGCTCTTCCCACATTCAAGAGAGTTATCAAGATATTATTTTAAAGTTCTATAATCTCTCTTTTACAATTCTTTGTCTTTGATAATAAGGAATCTCAGTAATAAGGATAATATTAAATTGTCAACAAAACATTTCAAATGTTTGACTGTAATAGCCAGTTCCATTGTCTATAATCTGATATGGAACACCAAGCATAGAAAAATATTGTAGGCAGTAACATTATAATTTTTAGTTGCTTTTCTTGTTAAAGCAGTTGCAACTAAAAAGCCTAAAACGGTATCAAGTCACATGTACATATTTAAATTTTTCTAAAATAAAAAATGAGTAACATTCATTTGCCATAACTGATTATGTATAAGTCCTCAAGGCTTAACACCATTATGAAAAACTTGAGGACACTGAGAACAAGTTTTTGCAATTTAACTTGCACACTTTTTAGAAATATCATATTATTGTCTCAAGCCACTATTATCTTGATGACACAAAGAATAAGATTGTATGGCCAATTGCTTCTGTAAGGTCTATAATTTGGCTGGTATATAAATCTGTTCTGGCATGCTTTGGGGTCTAGGCAATGCAATGAGCTCTTAAATGTCTTATAAAGTTAAGAAACAGTGAATGTTTCTTAAATTAAACTGTATTTGTTTAAATAACTGCAAAATTTGAGAATTAGCAATATCTAAAAAGGGAACAATTTTAAGCAATTATAAACCATGAGCCATATATTGGCTATGAGCATATAAAATGAAAGCTTGATTTTTTAGCATTTTAAATAGTGGCTATAGCACATAATTTAATTATTTGTGCTGAAACAGGGGAAACTCAAGAAAATGAACATGTGATCTAATTACATATACTGTCTTCTCAAAAGATGAGGCATCTGTAAATACAGTAAACATCTTTACTATGGGCTGCATGCAAATTTATAGGAAATATAAAAGCTTGCATAGAGAAACTGTAACAATTTGTCTTACAGATAATTATCAAATTTGCCTTAAAAGTTTGCCATGTAATAGGCCAAATATCATTATTCTTCAATAACCAACTTAAGTTTTATTTGGAATAAGGAATCAACATTTCATCTAAAATATTTTCAGGATTCTATCTTACAATCCTGTATTAACACTGCAATAGTTTCATAATAGGATGTTCAAACTTTACTTGTAGATGAAGAAGGATGAATCCATAAATTAATGGTTTCTTTTGCCAAAGGGCTGTTGTGAGCACATGAGTAGCAATAACTCAAACACCAACAATTTATCATACTCTATATAATGTATCTGTTGATAACTAACAGCTTACTCTACTTTCTATAAAGCTATTTCTCCTCATCAGTTAATTGTCGAGGGGAATTAGAATTTGCATCCCTTGAGAATATCAAACAGAGGTTCAAGTTCTCCTATGGTAAACTTAAGATGAGGTTTTAGCCAATTAATATCTCTTAACAACTTCTTTAAAAATCATGAAAAGTAAATATTTTTTTTTGTATGTGCACGTACAAGCTAGAAGAGGGCACTAAATCCCAATACAAATGGTTGTGAGCCACCATGTGGTTGCTGGGAATTGAACTCTAATATTTTTAGTTGTGAATCTAGCCTTTAACGGCTGAGCCATCTCTCTAGTCCCAACTATCTATTCTTATTGAAAATTATCTTTGCCACAATCTGCTTAAGATATAACTGAGATCTCAAATATTGAAAAGATACTGTCTTTGAATCTTTTTTTGGAGTAACAAGCACTCTAAAATTTTAAAGCTCATTGTATTAGAGCAAAGGCTTGCAGAAAGACTCCTTTAGAGAGATCAGGTAATAAAATATACAATGAATAATATGTACAGAGAGATTTAAACACTTAACTTTTTGTATTAAAGCAAATATATATATATATATATATATATATATATATATATATATATATATATATATGTATATATGGCAGGTAATGCCTCCTAATGCCTCCAGAGTCCTATTGTTTGGTCTCTAGTGGTAAACAACCTGTTCAGGCCTGCTCAAGGCTGGGGAAGGGCACACTTATTTACATTCAGCTCCCACAGCCTTATCCTATCCCACTAGATACACACAGCATAGTGACACAATTCTGGAAGGTTCTCCATCTGCCATTTATTTCCTCCACAAACTCTAAGTATTCCCAATCCCTTATTAACCTGCCAATAAACCCTCAGGTGAAGGATGTGAACAATCCAGTTCACATTCAAATTCTTATTCTCAATGTGTAACTGAGGAGCTGCAGCTCAGGGCAGCATGGAGCTGATAGGATGCAGATGCCCCCTAGACCAGGAAGGTTAGTTGTGGAAAAGAATACAGGCAGTACAGGGACAAGGTCCTGGTGTGCAAGGGCAGACTGAGCTCCATAGTTCTTCACATTGAGCCCACAGGCTCACAGGGAACATCAGACACTGTTGTCTAAATAAACCTGAGGGCTCTGGACATCACAGGAGAAACTGAACACATCTTCTGTTACTCAGTCCACTCCAGGCTGTTGTCTTCATGCTAGAGAACAAGAGTCATGAACAATCACTATGAAGTCAACATTCCATCAACCCTCGACTCACAGGGGAATATGGAAGTCTCTGAAACCCAGTCATGTCCACATTGCCTCTTCCCAGTCAGGACACAGAGTGTCACCTTTAAAATCTTGGAAAGATGTATCAGAGCTCTGGGAGCTGTTCCTGCCTAGGGTAAAACAAAACAAACATATATGGTTATGTACATGAATATGTACATGTACATGTATTCCTATCACGGTACAACTGAAGCCCCGAGAGGATTTCTCTAGAGGAGCTATTATGAGTTCCCAGAGTTCTCAACATGCCTAGCTTCACTCCAATGGCCCCGGGATAATTGCACCCCCTACACTAACATGGAGCTGGAGCATATTTCCCTCCTTTTCCACCTGTGAGAAGAAAAGCTGTGAGAGTTCAAGGAACTTCTTGACACTAGGATGTTTCCAGAACTGACAGCAGACCCAGTTGCAGACAGTAGCAATGCAGGGTAATGGATGTGTTTTCCATTAATGAGCAGAGCACACTTTAAAGGAAGCTGAGAGAAAACTCAGACCCTGCCCTTTCCTACCTGTGTTTCTCTTCATCTTCATCACAAAAGCCACCACAGCTCCAATGATGGCCACAACTCCAAGGACAACCAGAACAGCAATGATTGCCATGTTAGACTCAGTGGATGGAGGAGGCTCTGGGAAGGACAGGTAGAGGAAATGAAGGTGAGGGTCATGACCCCAGCTATCAGCCCTGACCAGCTCAGGTCTGCAGAAGGCTCTAGCTTTCCCTGATCCCAGCTCTGCACCACACTCTCCTTACCCCATCTCAAAGTGAGGGGCTCAGACAGCCCCTCATGTTGCATACAACATGTATAATTCTGCTCCTTCCCAAGAGATACCACCACAGATGCCCACTTCTGGAAGGTTCCATCCCCTGAAGGCCTGGTCTCCACAAGCTCCATGTCCTGGGTCAGGTCCTCCCCATTCAACTGCCAGGTCAGGGTGATGTCAGCAGGGTAGAAGCCCAGGGCCCAGCACCTCAGGGTGACATCACCTTCAGATCTGGGCTGATGGGTCACATGTGCCTTTGGGGGATCTGTGTGGAAGATTTAAGAAATCCCACAATTAACAAGACAAACTGAAATCTATACATGACTCAGTTAAATCAATGATGACACTGAACTATGTGTCTATTTGAACACTTCAACTTTCATTGCACTAGTGACCAGTAGGTGGCGCTGGTCCCCTCAGCACAGAACTGCACATCTTCCTCAGAGACTCAGATGCTAGAGGGAATCCTCATGAGCCAGTGGGTCAAGATGATCTTCCTTATGTAATGTTTTATAACACAGGACAGGTAGTCAAAGAATGGAAGATAGAATGAAAAATAAGCAATTTAATAAGTGTTTGAGTTCATATCTAAATTAGAAATTAGAGCCATATGCTACTGAAAGGGTGCCAACAGGAGACTCAACAATTGTGATCATCTTGCTGACCACCATTAACCTTCAGTACAAGGAAACAGCCATCACAAAATATGTAGCAGAAATGTGGTGAACCTGACACTCAGGCCGAGAAAATGACTCCCAGCCCCTGCCTCTGTGGCGACAAGGTACAAGTCTATTACACAGGATTTCAAGAGTGTACTGTGGACCCCAGTGCACCTCTCCCTGGACCACAGTGGACTCACAGCGTGTCTGGATCTTCCCTCTCACTCCATCCCTAGATTGCAGAAGAACCTGTCTCTCAGAAAGTCAAATTCCTGATATACTTGGAGGAGCACTGTTATTTGTGGGGGCAGAGGAAGAGCAGGAGGCTTCTGGGTGTTTAGTTCTGACAGGAAACAGTCTAAGCTCACAAAAATCACTCCTTTAGTGGGAATCCTGATTTAACTTGTCTAATTATCCAGGTTAGCAGTCTCCCCAGGCACCTGTGGAGACTGATACAAATGATAATACAAAGGCATGGAGAAACAGGATCACTCCAGTACAAACAGAAACTGAACAGAAGCAAAATAATGCCTTAAAAAAGAAAAAAAGAAAAAAATTGAAGGTAAGTAATAAGAAAAAGAAAAGAGAGAAAAACAAGAAAAAGGAATTCCACAATTTATATTTCTCTAGGGTACCCCATAAAAGCTCCTGTGACCATTCACCACTGTAGGAGTAGATAGAATTGGATTGCGAAGGGATGCAAACCCCAGAGACAGGGAGGAATCTGCGAGAATGTTTCTTTGGAAAGTTCCAGAAACTGCAAGAACCAGTCTAGTGTAAGGAGTCCATGTTTCCTATCAGATAAAGGAGACTTCTGGTCCTGAGGTGTAAGTACTGACACACTCAGCATGACAGGAATCAGTGTCCACAGACAGTGGGTGTGGGCAGAGAACCTGGCCCTGGAGAGGTCATGGCTGACAGTAGGGAGAACTTGCTGTTAAGTCAGGAAATTCTCTCCTTCCCTCCTGAGACAGACTGGGAAGTGTCCAAGAGGAGGCTGAGCCCTGGAAGAGTCAGTGCAGTCCCTGTGATGAGGATCAGGAGATCCAGGGACACTCTCTCCCCTCTGAGACAGGGGCATCACCCCAGCTGAGGGTTTCTTCTTCCCCAGGACTGAGCCCCAGTCCAAGGGCAGAGGGAGGAGCTGCCTGTGGCTCCAGTACCTGAGCGCAGCAGCGTCTCCTTCCCAAGCTCCAGGTGTCTGTGGAGACACTTCAAGCACTCGCCCTCCAGGTAGGCTCTGTGTATCTCTGCTTCACCAGTCTGCTCCCACTTGCTTTGGGTGATCTGTGCCACCATGTCCGCCGCTGTCCAGGTTTTCAGGTCTTCGTTCAGGGCGATGTAATCGTGCCCATCGTAGCCATACTGCATGTAGCCGCGGAGGAGGCTCCCATCAGACCCCAGATGACAGCCATACATCCACTGGTAAGTGTGATAGTCTGTGGGACCTGGCAGTCAGCCCCGCCCATGCCACGCCCACCCACAGATTCCTCCAAACTGAAGGGAAACAGGTCCCGGGTTGGTTCTGTTCCTGAATGTGGGACTTGAGACCCGGGACGTCTCTGGCCCCTGTGCCCGGACATGGAGGGATCTCTGACCTGGGGTCACTCACTGTCCTCACTCTGGTTGTAGTAGCCGATAGTGTTCCTCAGGGTCACTCTGAAAACCTGCTCATTGTACTTGGCTCTCCATTTCTCCTGCTCCCAATAGTCTGGCACCTGCTGCTCCACCCACGGTGCGCGCGGCTCCATCCTCGGATTGTCCGCATAGCTGTCGAAGCTCACGAACTGCGTGTCGTCCACGTAGCCGACTTCCATGTACCGGGGCTCCCCGAGGCCGGGCCGGGACACAGCGGTGTGGAAATAATGCAACCAGTGTGATCCTGGGGGCAGCGAGTGGTGAGACCCTGAATTCCTCCCGGGACCTCGGGCGGGTGTGCGGGCGGGAGGGGAGCAGGTCTAGGGGCTTGGGACACAGGTGGAGAAGGGGCGGAGGGTGCGGTGAGTGACGCGGGGACGAGGCTTCCCCGATGCCGCCCGCGGCCCTCCCCACAGAGGCGGTTTTCCTCCGGACCCCATACTCACCAGAGTGGGTCTGGGTCAGGGCTAGGGCGGCCGCCAGCAGCAGGAGCAGAGTGTGCAGTGCCATCACCCCCATCTGGGATCGGGGTGTCTGAGTCCCTTGGACTACATGTACTTGATAACCAGTGCCTCTGGCGATGCTGATTGGTTTTCTGGAATCCCGTTACCCAATGGGGGTGAGACCTGGCCAAGATTCATCATTGTCTGGGCAGAAGGATCTAAC